>CM046448.1:75631388-75813888 GCA_025506515.1 Flaveria trinervia
GATGATGTCATGGTTGTGTTTCTAAGGCTTAAAATGTATGATTGAAGCTTAGTACATGATAGATGGTGTTTGGGGACCAAATTATGAGGTTAAGTGTGATCTGGGTGCTCATACGCCTAAGTTTTAGAATTTGCCTAAGTGTTTCAAATGCGGATGAATAAATGCGGATGAATAAATGCGGATAAGTAAGTTCATGTGAATGAACAAATGCGGATGAGTAGTTCATGTGGATGAACAAATATGGATGAGTAAGTTCATGCGGATGAGTAAGTTCATGCGAATGAACAAATGCGGATGAGTAAGTTCATGCAGATGAACAAATGCGGATGAGTAAGTTCATGCAAATGAACAAATGCGGATGAACAAATGTGGATGAGTAAGTTCATGCGGATGAACAAATGCGGATGAGTAAGTTCATGGGAATGAACAAATGCGGATGAGTAAGCTCATGCGAATGAACAAATGCGAATGAGTAAGCTCATGCGAATAAACAAATGCGAATCAACATTGGCAAATGTGGATGAGTAAAAGTTAATGCGGATGAGTAAAAAGAAAATGCGGATGAACGAAAATAAATGTGGATGAACACTTAGAATATTATCTGACTTTTTGGGGAAAAGTGAAATGTAGGCACTGACTTGGGAGGTTCCCTGGGGTTCATGTAAGTTGACTTTTGAAGTCATAGATGATGTGATGGCATGATTGATTATGTATGATTGATGCCTTTGCATGATGTATGTATGATGTATGTTATGTATGTATGTATGATGCCATGTATGATGATGTTGACTGTGTATGTTGATGTTCCTTATCGTGTATGTTTATTTTCTCGTGGCTTTACGTTGAATGTTCATGAATGAAATGAAAGTATTATGTAACGTAAAATGGAAAATAATGAAAAAAGGAACATAATGACGGAATGCATGCATTAATAAATGATGGAAAGTAAAGTAAGTCTTGCAAGCCTTGTACGTGGAAACACACCCAATGAAGGGTGTTTGTTCAACAGTGTATGGGTTCGCTACCCTATAAGGATGCACACTGGGGTCCGTCTTTATAACCGACCATTTGTATAGAACCTTTGTCGCTTAGCCTAGGTACTGTGGTTAGGCTGCTGTGCACCATGACGGGGGGTCTATGATAGACCTCGGCGAAGTACCCAGTTTATGCGTGACGGATGGGTATTGCTCATGACATTGGTACACCTGAATTTACCCTAGGTATTGTGGTCAGGCTGCTGTGCACCATGACGGGGGGTCTATGATAGACCTCGGCCCAGTACCCACTTTATGCGTGATGGATGGTTATAGCACATGACATTGGTACAGTTGAATTTACCCTAGGTACTATGGTCAGGCTGTTGTGCGCCAAGACGGGGGGTCTATGATAGACCTTAGCCCAGTACCCGCTTTATGCATGACGAAAGGGTAAAGTTCATGGTTTTGGTTTGGAATGTAAAGAAGTAACGATGAATGAGTGTGATGAACAGTAAAGGAAGATAATAATGATATTATCGGTGTGTATGTATAATGCATGATCACGTATAATTGTAAAGAATGGTTTTAAATGAAAGATAAAGTATGTTTTATTATAAACCTAGAACTCACTTAGCAATGTTGACTTTTTATGCATTTTCCAGTTGGCAGGTGAGCATTGCTGAGAATGGCGAGGGGCATCTACTTGGCATTTTGGATGGCATTTGTTTCTTTAATGTTTTTGCATTGAAATGCTAACAAATGAAATTGTGTAACGAATGTTTTATTATTTTGCAAAAGCATTTTTAATGAAAATGTTGTTTTTAATGTTTCTGGTGCAACGTTTATTTCAAGTTAATGTGATTATTTGTTTTACGAGCGATGATTGGCCAGCTGTAAGCATCCCGGGAACGGGGCCTTACAAGTTGGTATCAGAGCCAAAGTTTAAGTGAAACAGGTAAATTTTCAATAAAACCTCATCTTAAATGAAAAAGGGATGGAAAGGGAAGGGATGCCAGACTGAGTAGTTGTGTGCCATTAGGTATTTTCTTAATGTTAACGGTAATACGTGCGCATGTTATGTGGTTTATGTGCTGATTGTAGATTTAGATACTAATGTAGTTAGGACAGGTAATTCTTGGGGTATGACGATTAAAGTAAGTGGCTAATCACAACTAGCCACTGTAATTAGGGACTTACTGTACTTGACATAAACTGAGTTGTTCCCTTGAATAACAGTGTTGGTGTTTAAATCTTTTAGTGTGTGTTGAGGAAGGCTGGTGGTAGATCATCTAAAGCTTCACATGGTGGTGGGCATGGTGCTGAACCACAGGTCACGACAGGAAGACCTAGAGTCGAAAAGGTGGTTCATGAAGAACCTGAGACCCCTCATCCACAGGGCGGAAATAAGAATACTAATCTGAGAGCCTCAGTGAAGGAGGCGGTTGTGGAGGAAGTGCATGAGGTCATGCAGATGATCCTACCGTCCTGTGGTGAGCGAAGTGATAAACGGTGTTAGAGATGGGGAGAGAATGGAACACAGTAGACCTACGAGCGAAAGGAGACAGCCTGAGACTGAAACGGTTTTCTCTGATAATGAAGAGGAAGAAAAAGAAGAGCCTGCGCCAGAGGCGGAACGAGGCTATAACTACGGGGCATTTCAAAGGTGTAAGCCCCTACTTTTGAGGGTAATGAAACTACTACTGCTGCTCACCGATGGGTGAGTGAAATGAAAGCTGATCTGAATATCAGCGAGTGCCGAGAAGACCAGAAGGTGAAATTTGTTGCCCACTCGTTTGTGGACTCGGCTCTGTGTTGGTGGGGGAATATAGTCCAAGCTAAGGGTAGTCTGGCAATTGGGAGAATAAGGTGGTATGAGTTAGAGAGGCTGGTAATTGAGGAGTTCTGTCCTCACGTGAGATGGACAAAGTTGAAAGAGAGTTCTAGCAGCTGGAGGCAGGGACTATGACCCATAAGTAATATACCACCAAATTCAATAAGATAGCACATCTGGTGTCAGAGGAAGTGACGCCTTTGTCACCAAAGAATAAGTGGTACATTCAGGGTTTTCTCGTGGATGACTCTTTATCATGCCAGTTTCGGTATGCCTCTTTATGAGATGCTATATAGTAGGAGATACAGGACACCCGTTTGTTGGGGTGATATTGGTCAGAAAGAGTTGGAGAGCGTTGAGGTGATCAAGGCTACTACGGAGAAGCTTGAAAATATCAAAACCTTCATGAAGGCAGCCAAAGATAGACAGAAGTTGTATGCTGATAAACGACATAGGCCGATTGAGTTCCAGGTGGGGGACAGGGTTATGTTAAAAGTCTCACCTTGGAAGGGTATCGTTCAGTTCAGAAAGCAGGGCAAGTTGAGACCAAGATAAATAGGGCCTTTCCGAATCACTGCTAGAGTAGGAGAGGTGGCCTATAGATTGGAATTACCAAAAGAGTTAAGTGGAAATCATCCGTGTAAGGCCACATTCCCGGGACGCTTACAGCTGGCCAATCATCACACATAAAGCATATATTTACATTTATACTTCATAAAACATCACATCGGAACATGAAAACACCCATTACACTATAATCATTTTGCAAAACAATACATTGTTGACTGGTTACAAAACATCATTGTTTGCATTACATCACAAAAACATCATATTTCAATCAAATGGATGCCATCCAAAAATGCCAAGTAGCTGCCCCGTGCCATCCTTAGCAATGCTCACATGCCAACTGGAAAATGCATAAAAAGTCAACATTGCTGAATGAGTTCTAGTTTTATAATAAAACATAATTTACTTTTGTTTAAAACCATGCTTTACTTGCAAGTGATCACACATCATACGTACACACAGATAATATCATTATTATCTTCATCATTCTTTCATTCACCGTACCTCATTATCATTCATATTCGTTCATACTTTACTTCTTTAATTCGTACGTTCATTACATTCGATGACATGTACAATACCCTGAACATTGTGCACAAAGCAGGTAATTGGCTCTGAGGTCTTTCATAGACCTCGAACATTGCACCCGATGCAGACTCCAACACCCAGGGCAAGTACATTCACCACTTATTTTTTCTCTTTCATTCTGGATCAATGCCATATGCTATACCTGAACATTGTGCACGAAGCGGGTAACTGGTCCTGAGGTCTTTCATTGACCTCGAACATTGTGCACGAAGCTGACTTCAGCACCTAGGGCAAGCTGGAAGGATCCCATACATATGGTCAATCACAAAGATTGGACCCCAGTGTGCATCCTTTTGGGGTTGCTAACCCGCACACCGTTGTGCTAACACCCTTCATTGGGTGTGCACCTCCATTCATTTGCTTGCAAGCCTTTCTTACATTCATTCGTTCATTAATGCATGCATTCATACACCATGTTCCTCTTTTCATTATCTTCCACTTTACAGTACATAATACTTTCATTTCATTAAATAAGATTCCATATAAAGCCAAGGGAAAATAATCATACATAATATAAAGGAACATAAACATAACATTCAACATCATCATACCGGGCATCATACATACATAAGATACATCATGCACAGTCATACAATCATCATACATCATGCCCAACACATCATCTATGACCTCAAAAGTCAACTCACACAACCCCAGGAACCTTCCAAGTCAGGGCCTACATTTCATCTTTTTCCCTAGAAAGTCAAAAAACATTCTAAGTTTTCATACACATTTGCCATAGTCAATGCTCATCCGCATTGACTTTCATCTGCATTAGCCATACTTAGCAGTTAATACTCATCCGCATTTGCTCCTACACACATAGGCAGATTCAAATCTTAAACATATGAGTCCTAAACATCAGATCTCTATCCCCAATGACTGACTAACATGTTCTAAGCTTAGTTCTTACCTTCTAAGCCCTAGAACCACCATCATACATCACCAAGTATGAACATAGTCCCCAATCACTAACTAACATGGCTACTAGGCTCTTTTTGGATGGAATTCTTTTGTTTAATGTTTTTGCAATGTAATGCGAACAAACGATGTTTTGTAACGAATGTTGTATTAATTTGCAAAAACATTTATAATGAAATGAAAAGTTATTTTAATGTTTCCGCTGCAATATTTTGTTAAAGTTAACTTATATATATGTTTTATGTGCAATGTCTGACCAGCTGTGAGCGTCCCGAGAATGGGGCCTTACAAAGCTGCAAAGGCTGCTTTTTGTTCTTCAGAGTCCAAAACGATAGTAATAAGCTCTGTTTGATTGTTATTTGATGAAGACTTTGCTGATGATGTAGATGTATTTCTTCTATCATCAGTTCTTCCTCTTTCTTTTCCAGACATACTTTGAGAAGATTTCTTTAAAGGTTTTGATGCATAGAAACTTACTTCCTCTTCATCTTCACTCAAAGTACAAGAGTTATCACTATCATTGTTTGAAATAAAGGCACTTCTAGCACTTTTAATTCCTTAAAATGATAGGGTGAGACATGTGTTCTCACACTCTGGTTTCTTGATTTTTCATCCATTTCAAGAGCCTCAACTTTAGCTATCAATGTATCTAAACAAGTTGCTTTGAGGTCAATGGTGTTCTTGAACATGGACACTGTTGCTTCCAACTTTCTGCTAAAGTATGGAGCATCTTTTTGTTTAATTCCTTATTTGTATAGTTCAACTCCAAGATATTTATCTCTGTTACAAGTTGCATAATTCTATGGAGTTGTTGAGAAATTGATTCACCCTCAATATGATGAAAGGTTTCATATTGTGAACGAAAGGTGTCTCTCCTAATGATTCTAATCTCATCACTTCCTTCACAAAGTGTATGAAGAATCCTCCATAAGGAATTTGCTATTTTGTAGTTCTCATATCCGATTAATATTTCTTCAGGTAAAGCCATACTAAGCAAGCTATATGCTTTAATATCAACTTTAACCTTCTTAACATCATCCGATGACAGATGCTTTGTAATAATGGGTTTATTATTGTCATTATAATACGGCCCAAGAGTGGGTGGAATATAAGGACCTTCGGTTATTGAAACCGATAAGTTAGAATCTGTATAATTAACATGATTCCTGAACTTGATTTTCGAGGACTTAAAATCTGCTTTTGTTTCCAACTTTGAAGGTTGGTATGATGATCCACCAAAGTTACTCATGATTAGTTAAGATCTAAGATTTTAACTATTACAGAGTTTCTTTTAAGTAATGAACTAACTAGTGAAAAACTTAATCAACAAAAATTAAGCAATCGAGGTCATAAATCAATCAATCCTTTTAATGATAATTAATTATCAAATTAAGGATTTTGTTAATATATTTGTTCAAATAAATTTGAACAGTTAATGAATGTCAATCAATAACCCAGATCCACTATTCAATTGATTTGAGTATTGATCTAAGTTAGTCGAGCAATGGAACAGTACTCGCTAAATGACAATTCATTGTTTTCAATGTTCACACAAAAACGATTTGATTAAAAACAATATATCCAATCAATAAAAACTGACAAATCTAGTTAAACAAGCAAATAATCAAACACTATTAACACTAATAGATCAATCGATCTAAATCAATGAGCACTTTGCTCTGATACCACCTGTGAATCTAAGCATCACAATCAGGAATTATCAGTGTTAAAGTAAATTAAGTTAATGTTTGTGGAATCAACATTAACATTATTTATTAGTATGATGTAAAATATAATGATTGATGGTTACGATGAACACAATGATATGAACGTAACTAATGCAAGAACAAGAATAATTTAAATGTATTTTATTAAAACTGATTAATGATTACAGATGAACAAATAAACAATAAATGCTTTGATTGTGTTGATGTTGATATGACGACTACTAAGGTTTTTGTTTGTGTGAATTGTTGTGATGTTTTTGTGTTAATCGGCTAATGTTAGTCACTGCCTATTATGTGTGCCATCTATTTTTGTCATCTTTTGATGTGAAACCTAGGATCCATATTTATAGGCATGTGTGCTTCAGCTAAAGAAACACCGGATCTCTTGGGAATTGCACAACTGTCTTGTTGACGTGTTGACTTGTAACACTTGTATTATTTAAATATAAGTGTTTGGACTCTGCAGGTACATAGCCTTTCGTAGATGTTCGTTCTTCTGTAGGAATCTTGTTCTTTTGAAGGTACTTTGTTTTTCCGAAGGTATCTTGTTCTTCTGAAGGCATCTTGAGTTGTACTTCAGAGCTGTTTGTTCATCTGTAAAAGATATTCAGATGATTGGATTTAAGAGAAACATATCTAACCTTACAAACTCCCCCTAGCCTGATGCTACCAAAACACTTGAAGACTTCAAATATCAATAGTCCTCATCATGATATTGACTATCCTTTTCTTAATAAGATGATTAGGATCACTTAGACTCTCATAGTGTCTTCTCATCTTAATGAGATCATGCAGAGGTAGATTGAACATGTCCTGCCATGTGTAGACATCTTCAACACCTTGATCTCTGATCACATGCCATCTTTCTGGATTTCTAGTGTATGTCTAGGACAAGATGAGCCTTCCTGATGCTAGAGGAGCTACTTGAATTGGAGTTGGTGGAGCTACCTCTTGTTGCATATCCTCAGGATGTTCTGACTCATCCTAAGGTTTGGAGATGGATGCTTCTTTCTTCTTCTTCTTCTTTGAATTTGGTTTAGAAGCCATCCTTTTTCTCATCTTTGAATCTTTTAACAGAGAAGACTGGCCTACATCACCTGGTTGATCTTCTTTGTCTTTCTCAGTTAGGTCTTCCTCTCTCACAGGTTTAGATTAAGATGAGACAAAACCATGTTATGGATAGAAGTGGAAGCTTGCTAAGGCTCAGTAGGAGGTTCAGATTGTGTTGTCCCAAATGGTTCAACCTTAATCTCCACCGCCTGAGGGACCTAACTTGGTGGGGAGTGTAAGTCAATAAGTTCACATCTTTGAATCTTCTGCTTGATCACCTTTATATGCTTATCCATAGTGGATAGAGACATGGGGCCAAGTCTGCTTCTAGAGAATCTATGTAGCTTCAAGAAGCTTATCATCCACCTATCAGCAAACTTTTTCATGCTCTCTGGATGATAGCTCTTGACTTTGTGGCCTCTTCCCTTAAATTCTTCTTAGTAGTCTTTCTTTCTTTGATTACTTCAAGTTCAAGCTATTGAGGTACTCAAACTCAATGTAATCAAAAGATAAGGGAAGAAGTGCATCAGGCTGATAGATGCCTGTGGCACTGATATAGTTGATCATGTTGATCCTATAGTTTCTTTATCTTCTTGAGGTTCTTGTGGAGCCACATACTCCTGTACAGGACTTTCTTAAACTGGGGAGTAGGTAGGCATATGCTTGTAGAGTTTTTTCTGTCATCTCTCCTCTTTGTATTGAAGAAGCAATCTTTCATCCTCTGCCTTCCTTCTTTCCTTGATATTTCCATTTCAGCAGGTTCATTTAGTTCATCTAAGGAGAGGAGGATGATATTATAAATATCATAGTTCCTAGTCTGCAAGTAGTTGATCATGACTGCCCTCAACTCATCATCCTGAGTGTTTGGTATGGGGGCAGCCCAGATTGCAGCTTCCAAGAAGCCAACAGACCTAGTAAAGGAACTTTGTCCCCTCAGCTTCCTTTTCCACTCTCTCTCCTCCTCCTCCTCAATCTCCTCAGGGGTTAGTACCCATTTTACCTTGTCACCCACAGACCTTGGTGACACAAGATGGAGAGAGATTTGGCCTTCATTGCTTGGTGTAGCTTCCAAGCTCTAGCGAGAGAGAGAGGTTGAGATGAACCTTCACCAGCTGGTGTCTCATCAAGGGAATGGATCTCTAAAGTATTTTTTGGAGAGACAGGGCTCTCAGGTTCTACCATTGGGCCTTCAGTCAAGGTTTCCCCTATGAAACTAATCTTAGGGTTTGCCTTAACATCCAGTTGACCAATGATATTGTCTGATTGCCTTAGTCTCCTTCTGAAGCTAAACTCTTCAATAATCATGTATTGAATCCTTTGAGCCATCCTATCAGCTGATATAGATTGTCTTGGGTTGACAAGTGGCATGCTAATAAGGTCAAGACTTTCATAGAAGTTCATAATCTCAAAGTTGAAGACTTCTTGCTACCCTTAAACTCTTTGAAGAATAAGGCTTTTCTGTTTTCATCATGCATCCACCCTATAATGTAATTTGAACTTCCTTGAGGTGGAGATGACATTGCCCTTGGAATACCTTACTCAAAGAGACTCTAAATAAAGAGATATTGAGTCCACATCAATGTGAACTTGAGGAAGTTACTGAGTATGGACAACTGCAAGTGAATATGGTGAGACCTCAATGTCCATGCTCTGTGAGGAACTCTGAGGTTTTGTGTCTGTGAAAACTTTCTCCCCCTTTTTAGTAGCATCATCCACTTCCATAAATGAGCAAGATTTTAGGTCAGTCACATTCATAGGTTCTTGTGTTCCTGGTTGAGCTATTCTTAAAGGTATTTGTTGGTCCATTAGCACAAACTTGATCTAAAATTGTTGAAAACTTGATATTGAACAAAAAACAACCAAAAACACACAAATCCATATTGTTGTTGTGAAAACTTGATATTGAACAAAAAACATCCACTTCCATAAATTGTTGTGTCTGTGAAAACTTTCTCCCCCTTTTTAGTACATTAGGCTCTAATACCATATTGTTGGTCCATTAGATCGATTTACAGTACAATGAGATGTTGTATTGTTCAATATTGAATACAAACAATAGAAAACAGAGATGATGAAGATTGAGAACACCACAATGAATCACAATAAGGCAATGATGATCAACATAATCAATAATAACAAAGCACAACGATATATCTATGAATAAACTGCTTACAATACTCACTTGCAACAAGGTAAACATTTAGGGTTTTGCAAGCTTAATCCGTAATGAAAATGATCAAAACTATATATAGCAGTCTTTGTTTCGCAGACAGTTTCGCTGTCAGTGTAACTGTTCTGCTGAGACTATAGTTTCGCCCGGCAGAAACAACAGTTTCACCGGGAGAACTAAACAACTGACTGTGAGCAAAACTATAGTTTCGCTCATAGTTTCGTTGGACTACAAAACAAAATAAAACTAAATGCATACAAAAGTAAACTAACATTAGACCTACTACAAAAAGTATAAACAATCTAATCTAAGGTGACTCCAACCTATACATGATCTTCAATACTCCCCCTACGTTGGAACTCACCGCCTTCAATCACCTTGATTTGTCTTGTCAGCTCCAGTCTCCCTTGCTGCCTCTGATCTATCCACTACAGCTTCTGTAGCAACCTCCTTAGGAAGTTTAGAAAGATTCACTTTGTCTCCTCCAGCTTCATTAGGTCCTTAAAATGAGCACTAGCTTGCTCAAAACTGTTTAGCCAAATCCTGAACATCCATGTTTAGGTCATCTTGGGCCCTCACTCTCTCTGCAATCTTTTGCACCTCTTCCCTCACATCTCTAATTTTGTTGGCCACAGTCATAAATAGACTAGCTTCCTTTCTAGTCTCATCACTTGCACTTGCTTTAATATGATTCTCGTAAAGAACAAGTAGGTCTTCATCACAAAAACTGAATAGCTCCATTGGATCAAACACATCAAACTCACCACCATTCTTTATTTGAATTACTGCCTCCCCCGTATTGTTTTCATAAAACCACTTCTCAAAGTTCTATAATTGTTGGGGGAGGGGATCTACCAATCTAACCCTGTTCCGGTCTTTGGGGTTTTCACCCTTAGCATAATCCTTCCCTCCTGTTTCCCAGTTCCTTATCCTTCTTCGATCTCTCCTCTTTCCGCTTTCATAAATCCGAATGACTCAAAGACCATTCAAGCCATTTTTCATCTCCTTCTCCACAACGAGGCTATTTCAATTAGATGAGCTTAGTAATGTAATACTGCCAGCCTCCTCCATCCCATTTGGGCATGTCTTGAAAGCCTTTTCCTCTTCTGCCTGTAGATTACCATCCCTCTCCTCTTGATCTAAACATTTTGAGTCGGGGGTTTATAACCCAACTGTGATTCCTCTTGTTTGCCTCCTTTTGCTCAACCCTTCCCGTTTTTGTAATAGGGATTCAGCTCTTCAGGCTCTTTCTCCTTGCAAACCATTCCTCTTTAGCCATTTCAAATACATCTCCATCCGTGTCTCCCTTTTGGCAACATATAACTAAGGGCCCTATAACCTCATAAAATTCTGGTTCTGAATCATAATCACCAGTTGTTTTATCATCTTCTCTTCATAAATTATCCCCTTCTCTTGCTTGGCTTCCTTTTCAATAGAGTT
Organism: Flaveria trinervia; assembly: GCA_025506515.1. Lineage (NCBI taxonomy): Eukaryota > Viridiplantae > Streptophyta > Magnoliopsida > Asterales > Asteraceae > Flaveria > Flaveria trinervia. The sequence continues at coordinate 75,642,660 of CM046448.1, forward strand.
CTCTCTCACTACCTCCTCACAACCAAATCTTTATTTATATCGAATCCCATGTTAACAAACCCCGCTTCCAGTTTCTCCCATTCTCCAGATTTTCATTCTCAATTCCCCACTCCAGATACCCACGTCATGCGTTTCTGCCCCAGATGTGCCCTCTCCCTACCCTGGAAGATGTGCCCCAGTTAAAGAATGGTATTTGGAAGTATTAGTAATCATCTAACTCAGATTTGAGTTAGTTGATTGGAGGCCGACATAGCTTTTAAATCATTTATCTTCCTCAAACAGCTTCTTATATCACAAACTTTGGCCCACCAACATCTTTTTTCATTACTTCAATCCGCTCTCCTTTTAAACTTTCTCTCATCTCTTGATTAGTAGTTTGTTTTCATCATGCTTAATTCATTAACAGAGAGGTATTGACAGGATCAGTGATCACAAGTTTGATGTATCAGAATATAAAGCAGCGGAATACAACACGAATTAGACAAATTGTAGCAAGCAATCGATACTTGTAAGCGTTAAGATCGCATACGGTTATAGGGAGAGAATATGAATTCTGATTTCTAGGAATGTTTATAGATGTAGAATATTTCTAATCGAATCAATCAATCATTCCATTCAATTGCTCATATCCCACTGATTACAATGGTTGTCACTCCTTATATAGAGTGCAACAGTCACTGCTGTTATCACGGAAAGTGACAACTGGCAGATCCAATACAGAAATAACTAATTCTTAACAAACTACTGAAATGTTCACAACTACTGAGAACATCAGCAAGTTAAGTACAAAATATAAAACTACTGAAACTACAACGACTGAAGAACAAGCTCTTCAGTCGTTTTACAAAACTACTGAAACAAAGAAAATAAAACTACTGATATCACAACTACTGAAGAAGTACTCTTCAGCAGTTGTGACAAACTACTGAGGCTTCAGTACTTGATCTTCAGACTTTGACCTTCAGGCGTTTCATCAGCTGATGACTCAGTAGATATCATCAGCTGATGTCTCTTCATTCTTCTTTCTTTCACTTCAGCACTTGTGTTCTTCAGCTGTTGTACTTCAGCACTTTGGTTCTTCAGCAGTTAAGGTCTTCAGCACTTGATCTTCAGCTGTTGAAGTCTTCAGCACTTGTCAAACTACTGATGAGGCTTTCAGCAGTTGTTGTGATACGTGTGGGACTTAGAGGTTTTCTGATCTTGGCTCATTGGTTCTTTTGGTCCAACAAACCCCCCTGAACCAATGCAGCCAAAACCTCTAACTTATTTATACTCCCACTTATTGATGGCAAAAATGTTGGTCTTTTTCCTTCTTGATCAGTAGAGAAGATGACCCATGTACGCTCCGGCCTGGGAAGAACCTCAAATATTTGTTTGGCAGAGTATGAATGGGAACTCTGTTTTGGGGAACTGGACACAGAGTTGTTATCCCATTCATGAGATTCACTTCCCCATAATGAGTCTGTACGACTCACGAACATAGGCCTCAAGGAGAACATTTGTTCCTCTTGAGAGAGTTCTTCAGCTCCTCCTTCGAAGAAGAACTCTGGACCATAGTACTCTGATAAGTACTTCATGGTCCTGCCATTTTTCAGCTCCACCGTAGTTACCTCCCTGTATACAAATTCATCAGGATGGTTGCCTTCAAGGAGTAACTGGAGCTCATTCTTTTGGATGTCTTCAAGCTTTTGTATAACAACCCCTTCTTAATCATCTTGTTTTCTAGTAAGGCTTGAGGTGTCTTCTTTGCTTGGTGAGCTTTCTTGAATTCATCAATGATTTCCAAGGTGAGACTACAACGGCCAACATGATGGTAGATTCTTGTTTTTTCGTACTTGGCCGTTGTATCTGTGTGGGATAGTTCTTTTATGGATTCTAGAACTCACCCTGGGGTCTGGCCATACTCTCACTCTCTCCTTCTGATACTGAAAGGTGTGTCTGAGAGTGTACAGCCTTTGAGCATGCCCTTTCATGGCTTGAATAGATGATGACTGAGGAAATTCCTTGTCAACCATCTTCAACAGTTGCTCATCGTGCTGTTTCTGCTGTTCTTCTTCTTCTATCTTGACTCTGACCATTTCCCTTTGAGAGTCAGGTGTGATCATGGATTGACTCTGGGGTTTTGGTAGCTTCAGAACCAGAGAGTGGCAGACTATCATCTTCATCCTCTTCTTCTGCTTCTTCTTCCATCCTCAGCACCCTTCTCCTTCTACGGGGTACATCACTGGATGATGGTTGGGTTGGTGAAGGGATTGGTTTTGAAGAAGAGGATGTTTGGATTTTGGCTTAGAGGGTGGTTGGGAGATTTGAGGGATAGGATCTGTTTGAGTGGGTGGAAGGGAAGGTTGATCTAGCATCCTTGTAGTTAATTTGCTTTTGTAAGTTTAGCCATCTCTAACCTTTTGCCAGCCCCAGCCTCATCAAGGGCTTCCACAAGATCCCTTTGTTGAATTGCTCAGACAGACAGATTCTGGTGGCTATAGCCAGAATGCTGTCCCTGGACCATGCGCGGATCTCCATTAATGATCTTCCCAAGTATTTTGCAATAAAGCGGATCATTATTTCCAACCTCTCTTTCTCAAGAGCATCATACCCTGCCCATCGGGTTTGTATCTCTTGTACCTCTAACCTTCTGATCTCACTATCCAGTGTGGCTGTGTCAAACCCCTGCCTGAATAGTTGTTCAATTATTTTATCCATGGAGCGGCTGTGGTGGTGTCAGCTTCTTTGACCAGCTCCTCCAAGGATTTTTCTTCAGCAGTATGATCATCAGCACTTCTCTTTCGCTTGTACGTGAGCAGAGGTTGCTTTTCTTGTTCCTCCTCTTCCTCAGATCTCTTCCTCTTTCTATCTTTCACTGCAGTACTCTCCCCCTTTTTGGTTGCATTGGAGGAAGGGGTTGGTAACCGCAGAAAGAGTCTTGTGGACAGCAGCATCAACCAGGGGCTGTAATGTTGAGGAAAGCCTCTCATCAAGGGCTTTGATCACTATATCAGTGATTATGGGGGTGATGAGAGGGAGGGAATTTTGGAGTATAGCACCTATTTGCTCAGGAGGGTTCTGTTCCTGAGAAGTAGGGCCTGAAGCAGAGGCGGTGGTTGATTTTGGGGTGGCTCTGTGTTTGGGAAACCTTCAAGGGAAGGTGCCATCTGTGGGTGTATGATGGTGGCAGATGGACTTGCATCCTGAGACATCTTGGCCAGCAGCTCTTTGAGTCTGCTAACCTCATCCTCTAGAATGGTGTTTTGAGCAACTACATCGAAGAAGAAGCTCAGGTCATCATCAGTTGATACTGAATCACCTGACCTCCTGCTTAGAGCAGGATTTACATGCACTGGGTGTAGACCAGTGGTGCATGTGCCCCTTGTGCTTGGTACTGGGGACTTCCAGCCTCAGGACAATGTCCATCATCAGCTGTTGCCTCTAGGGAGGTCTTAGCAATGTTACCAGCCTCACTCTGGTCATGTGCTGAGTCAGAGGAGGTGGCAGCCTCACTAGATATTCTAAGCTCCTTCTCTACACCAGGAGATAGAATTGGGAAACCCCTGTGCTGTGGGTTCTCAGGTGCACTGTGTTCCTCCCCCTCAATTGTAGAGGTATTCCCAGTAGTAAGTGGTTTCTGGGGAGGGGGTGAGGAGTGCAATTGAGTCAGCACTTGTGCAACTATTAAAGTTGGGCTGTGAGGGGCGGTTGTTTGGGGTACAGGGGTAGAAGCAGTGTGCACCTGGGGTGGATGGTGCTCTTCAATGGCAATCTCCTCAAGTGAGGAAGATCCCAGATAAGTAGGTGCCCCTTGGGTTGCTGCAGGCTCCTGTTGAGAGGAAGCCTGAGCGGCTGTGGCTGGAGGAGTCATGGTATCCACTAGGGGGTTTGGACTAGTGGATATATCCTGCGTTTGTTGTGCAGGAGCATCCTCAGGGGACTCAATTCCCTGAGTAGCCATTTTGGGTTTCTTTTTGGTGGGTTTGGTGGGGACATTGGATTTGGAGGTGGTGGCTGTGGGTTCCAGCTGCGTGGGTTTTCGCAGCTTGGCAGCCAGTTTGAGTGTCCGGTCGAGTTGTGCCGGGAGTATACTTCTGGCAAACAGCCGTAGCAGGGACTCCCAAGCCAACAAGTCCCTCAGCATTAAGCTGGTCTATTATAATGGCCATTATGAACCGTGGATAGAGTATCCAACGGTTGGCAGTTAGTTTTTGAGCCATATCTTTGAGCTCTGAAAATATTAATTCTGAAAAGTTCAGTGGTTGTTGCTCAAGGATAGAATACATTACCTGCTGCCATTTGGTGGACATTTGATCCCAAGACGATGTCTTAGGGGCCAAACATACATTGACCATGTGAAAAATCAGGCGCTCAGCGTCATTAAAGTGTTTCTTCATGATGGTGGTGGCACTGAGATCACCTTGATATCCATGCTGAGCAAATGATAGATCTATGGTGCCCTTCGGATATCCAGCAGGAGAGGTAGCATCACTCAGTTGAAGAATTTTACGGATTGTTGCAGGAGTAATCACTACTTCTTTGTTGTTGACGACTGACCGGAGGGATTGTGTGTTGCTCTCCTCAGTTGTAACAGTAACGTTCATCCAAAATTGGTTCAAGGATTCGGCATGTAAAACGGGGTTCAGAAGGAATGCCTTGTTGTATTGGGACTGAACCATAAGATCGATAGCAGTATCGAACTTAGTCCAGATCGGCGATTTTGTGAGGTAGGCAACACAGTTGTGTCTCGGTTTAATTTGCATAGACGCCATGGAAATTTTTTGGAGAGGAACGTTAGGTTTGAAGAAGATGAAGCATGGAGAGCTCAGGTTAAGGGTATTTATAGGGTACGGGTGAGGAAACGACTGAAGGATGTGGTGTTAGTCATCAGTAGTTTTAAACGACCGTTGACATGGTATTATCCTTTCAGACGTTGAAACAGCTGAAGTCGCGGTGTTAGGCATCAGTAGTTTAGAAAACTACTGAAGACCGTGGTTTTGACTTCAGGTGATTGAAACAACTGAGGACATGGTGTTTGTCATCAGTAGTTATGAAACTACTGAAGACAGTGGTTTTGTCATCAGCTGTTGTAAACAACTGAAGACTTGGTATTGGTCATCAGTAGTTATAAACTGCTGAAGACGTGGTTTTGCTTCAGTTGTTTAAAATGAAACAGCAGTGGTACAAACGACTGAGGAGAAAGTTCTCTTCAGCTGTTTTCGTCAATTCTTAGCTTTTCAGCTGTTTCAAACTGTCCTCAACACATTCATCAGTCTTTATGGCTGATTTCAGTTGTTTCATAGGACATCAGTACTTATCTGTTTTTACTGATTGCAGTAGTTATGACTGCATCAGTAGTTGTAACTACTTCAGTAGTTTAGAACAGATGAAGTACTTCAGTACTTGTGAGAACTTTAGCCTTCAGTAGTTATAAAAACTACTGAGGTTAAAAGAGCTCATCAGTACTTATATGTGACAGGCACTCATGATCATCAATATGAATTACTGAGATCATCAGTAGTTGTCACCTATTCTAGCTGCAGCATACCAAGCCTTAACACCAGGTTTTGGAAAGTTGAACTATCCAAAGGCTTAGTAAAATGTCTGCAAGCTCATCAGCACTGGGCACAAACTTAGGATCAATCAGACCTTTTTCAAAACAATCTCTTATAAAATGATGTCTGATCTCTATATGTTTGGTCCTAGAGTGCTGGACTGGATTTTTGACAATGCAAAGAGCTGAAGCACTATCCATTAACAATGGAGTCTTAGTCTCTGTAATGCCATAATCCAAAAGTTGGTTTTGAAGCCAGAGTACCTGAGATGTACAGCTTGCAGCAGCAATGTACTCTGCTTCCGCAGTGGATGTAGCAACTGAGGTCTGTTTCTTGCTCTGCCAAGAAATCAAGCAGTTGCCTAGGAATTGACATCCACCAGAAGTTGATTTCCTGGTCAACTTACACCCTGCATAGTCACTGTCAGAAAAAGCAACTAATTTACCAGAATGTTGGTAGAATACCATAAACCTAGAGATGGAGTGCCTTGCAGATATCTAAAGATCCTCTTGACTGCAATCAGATGAGACTCTTTAGGTGCAGCCTGAAATCTAGCACAAACACATGTAGCAAACATAATATCTGGTCTAGAAGCTGTTAAATACATCAAGGACCCAATCATACATCTGTAAAGTGTTTCATCAACCACTTTACCTTTCTGATCTGAGTCCAGTTGTGTGGTGCTGCTCATGGGAGGAGTAAACAGGGCTTACAGTTTTGTAAATCAAACTTTTGCAAAAGATCTTTTGTATATTGGATTGATGAATAAAAATTCCATCAGCCTTTTGTTTGATTTGCAACCCCAGAAAGAACTGTAATTCTCCCATGGCACTCATTTCAAACTTCTGTTGCATCAACTTTGTAAAGGCATCACACAACTTTGGATCAGAGGATGCAAAAATGATATCATCTACATAAATTTGAACAAGTAGATTATGCTGCCCAGCTTTCTTAATAAATAAAGTCTTGTCTATGGAGCCTCTAGTGAAATTGTTTTCCAGAAGAAAGTTTGATAATGTCTCATACCAGGCTCTGGGAGCTTGTTTTAACCCATAAAGAGCTTTATCAAGCTTATACACCCAATTAGGATGTTTGTTGTCCTCAAAGCCTGGAGGTTGACATACATAAACCTCTTCTTTAACTTTTCCATACAAAAATGCACTTTTGACATCCATTTGAAAGACTTTAAGTTTTTGATAAGCAGCATAAGCTAAAAACAATCGAATTGCTTCCAGTCTGGCTACAGGGGCAAAGGTTTCATCATAATCAATACCTTCTTCTTGTGCAAACCCCTGAACAACCAGTCTGGCCTTGTTCTTAACAATAAGCCCATTTTCATCAGTTTTGTTCCTAAACACCCATTTAGTGCCTATTGCACACTTACCTGGAGGTAGAGGAACCAGTTCCACACTTGCTGTTTCTTGAACTGAAGAAGCTCAAGCTGCATGGCATCAACCCATCCATTGTCCTTTAAAGCAATGTGATAATTCTTTGGCTCTTGCTGACTGATGAAGAGAGCATAGAAGCAGAAATTTGACAATTGACTTCTTGTTGATACTCCAGCAGTGATATCACCAATGATTTGAGACATGGGGTGATTCTTCAGATCTTGATACACAATGAGATCTGTGCAAGTGTTTGTAGCCGGTTCAGCAGCAACAGATGGTGATGGTGAATCATTTCCTTGAAACCAATCAGTGGATGGTAATTCAAAGGAAGTTGAATTCGAAGAAATCTCATCAGCATTTGTTGTGGATGGTGCTACTGGCGCTACAGGAACATCAGGTCTAGTTGAATCAGGCAGCTGATCACTAAACCTGAAGAGGTGAGTACTGCAATCATCATCATCATCAGCAGTACCACCAGGTGGTGAACTGTTGACAGGAGCAACAGCAGGAGTTTGATAAGGAACATATTGCAGTATGTCCAGATCAAATAACTCCACAGGACTTTGTGGAATCTTGTCCTTTGGAGATTCATTAAACTTAACATGTAGAGTTTCTTCAACCATCTTTGTTCTGCAGTTGAAGACTCTGTATGCTTGCAAGTAGATGAATAACCAACAAAGTATCCTGCATCCACCTTAGGATCAAATTTGTGGAGTTGATCCTTTGTGTTGAGAATAAAACAGGGACACCCAAATGCTTTGAAAAATGAAATCAGTGGAGCCAATGATGGAGAACTTCATATGGAGTCTTCATCAACCTCTGATTTACTAAAACTCTATTTTGCACATAACAAGCTGTGTTGACAGCTTCGGCCCAAAAGGTCAATGGCAAACCTGAGTCAGCCAGCATGGACCTTGCAGCTTCAATGAGGGTCCTGTTCTTTCTCTCCACTACTCCATTTTGTTCCGGAGTCCTTGGAATGCTGAACTGCCTTTTGATTCCCTTTGAGAGATAGAAGTCATCAAGTGTATGATTTCTGAACTCAGTTCCATTATCACTCCTAATACACTTGACTGGAAGGGAATACTGCTTCTCAATGTACAGCACAAAGTGGATAATCTTCTGAGCAGCCTCATCCTTTGAATGTAGAAAGAAAGTCCATACAAATCTGGAGTAATCATCCACAATTACCAGACAGTATTTCTTCTTTGCCATGCTCATTACTCTCACAGGACCAAATAGATCCATATGCAGTAATTGCAAGCAGGCAGTGGACTTGGACACTTCAATAGGAGGAAATGAGACCTTGTGCTGTTTTCCTTTTAAACAAGCAGTGCAAGTTTCATCACAGTGGAACTCCTTTATTGGTAAGCCTCTGACTAAACTATTGTGGCTAAGCTGATTCATGTTTTTGAGATTAACATGACCAAGCCTCCTGCCATAGTTTAGATTCTTGAAAAGAGGCTTTGGAAAATAGGCAAGGATTGCCTTTGAGATCTATCTTCTTAGAGAGATCTAAGGCATACACTCTTCCTGTCCTGTTGGCTTTCAGGAGAGTGTGATCATCCAACACCTTGTCAATCAAGGCAAAACTTTGGATGACAGAATCCTACAGTTTTGACTTGTGAAAAGGGCAACATGGCCTTTATCACACATTTGACTGACACTCAAGAGGTTGTACTTGAGATTTTCCACATGATTAACATCATCAAATTTGATTTCTCCATTGGAGACAAAGCCCTTACCGATGATGTAACCCCTAGCATCATTGCCAAAAGAGACAAATCCCTTCTTTCCTTGAGAGTAGTCATGAAGAAGAGAGATGTTCCCAGTCATGTGCATGGATCCCCCTGTCTACATACCAGATGCTATTTTGGCATGTTGAAGAACCCTGCAATAATAAACAATCAGTTAGTTTTAGAGACCCAAACCTTTTTGGTTTTGGGCCTGGTCTCATCAATAGATGGTAAACTAGCATGTTTATTTGTAACAACAGCCTGAGAGGAAGAAGATGGTGCAGAAGAGGAGTCCTTTGGCTTAGACCTCCTTTTCTGTGGTTTCAACATAGGAGAATCTAGTTGGTTAACTCTACCCAACAGATGTTGTACCATCATCACCAGCTGTGTCTGATTTTGTGATAAAGCTTTCAGCTCATCAGACACATTGCTAGTGGAGTTAGATAAGGTCCTATGTTGCACCTTCTTCTTTTGAGCACCCTCAGCTGTCACCTGTTTAACTCCTTCCTTTTTGGATTGCTTTAAGGACTTAAGGGTTACAGGATTTGATGTTGCTGATACAAATGTGGTCTCAAACTCAGTTTTCATTTTTACCATTTTCTCATTAATTTCTTCCTTTTGTTTGAGTTTGGAACCTCTTTTGTACCAACAATCATCTGTAAGATGATTGAACAAACCACATACTTCACATGGTTTCTTCTTCATCTTAGGTTGATCATCAACTAAAGATGGTGAAGCAACAGAAGACTTGTTCTTCAATGCTTTGGAAGCATTGGTTGCTTTCTTGACAGCATCTTTAGTAGTCTTCAAACTCTTTCTACTGCCAGTTTTCTTCTCTTCAGTACTGACAGCAGTTGAAGTTTGAACTTCAGGAGTTGAATCCTGCTCTCCAGTCCTTTCAGGACCTTCAGGATTGACTCCTGAGTTGATCAACTTATGATCATGTGAATGTCAGCATTTGGACCATCAACATCAGCTGATAGGTTCAAAGAGGACTTGATACTGACTGCTACTTCTGATTGTGCTGTATCAGAAGGTAGATCACATGACTTGATGGATTGGTTATCACTCTCACCATCAGATTCTACCTCTGCTCTTGGGGTAAAATCTGTAGGTGGAGCAGTGTGATTGTAACCAATTCCAAACTTCACATTTGAAGCAGATTGCTTACTAAGAAGCATTTCAAAACCTTTGCATGATTGTACCCATCTATCACACTCGACCTGGGTAACTGCAAGGGTTTCTTTGAGATCTTTGTACTTCTCTAAAAGTACATCTTCTCTAGCCTTATCATCAATTATTTTGCAATTCAGTTTATAAACCTCATCATTTTTATCTTTGAGCACAAACTCAAACTCAGCTTTGTTTTTGGAAATTACTTGTTCTAGCTCAATGTTCTTATTAATTAAAGCTACATTTGCTTCTCTAATGGAAGCAAATGCTGCTATGCATTGTTCAGAACATAATTTGGCTTTTGCCTCAGAGGATACCTGTGATACCTGAGGTGTAGAGGCATTGGAAGATGAAGTATCAGCAGACTCCAAAGCCATAAGAGCTAGATTCCCAAAGGGACTGTCACCACCATGTTGACCAGCACCTGAGAACAGTTGATCATGACCAGACAAGTCATCTGGTAAACTGCTCCAGTCAACAACTCCTGGGGTGAAGAAGCTGTGTTGTTGAGATGAAGGTTGTTGATGAGATAGGGAAGGCTGAGGTTCTGGTAATGCATGAGGTTGTGGTGTCATAGGAACTTGAACTTGACTTGACTGTGGCATGTAATAACAAGGGTACTGATAAGGCATTTGACCCTGAGGAACAAAATATGCCGGAGATTGTTGTTGAGGATGATGACTAGATGTGACAGGATGTTGCCCTCTGTTTTGTTGACTGTTGCCAGGAAAAGTCACAAAGGGTGCAGTAGAGTTTGATCCAGTTGATCTACACTCTCTTGCAAAGTGTCCAAGCCGTTGGCATTTGTGACACCTCAACTTGCTCTTGTCAAAACCAACTTTGGTTTTGCCAGAGAGTCCTGGGAATTTTCTTCCAGTTCTTTTGTAGAACTTCTGAGATCTGATATTTATCAAGGCCATTTGGCTCAAAATATCCATCTCTTCTAAGTCATCATCAGCAATCCCCTTGAGATCATCCATAATGAAACATAAATTGTCATTATTACCTCCAGTAAACTGACCATCAACACTTACAAATGCAGAATTAGAAGTGCTCGAAGAGAAATTAATATGCTCATCATACTGGCATTCAGATGCAGCATATTCTGACTCATGACCCACCAAGGCAGTGTTGCCTTGTATAAAGTCTTCAGTGAGCTTTCCAGATGAAGACAGCTTTCTCTTCTGTTCTATCTCTCTCTCAAAAGTGAGCAATTTCCCATGGAGTTGGGTGAGAGATAGTTTGTCCAAACTTGCACTGGAGCGTAGGACAATAGTATATGTGTCCCATCTCTCAGGCAGTGATCTGAGAAATCTGTTATTCATCTGAATATTGGTGTATTCAAGTTTGACCATTTTTAGTTCAGAGATCAAACAAGAAAACCGCTCATATTGTTGAGTCAGTGTCTCACCCTTTCTATGAGAGAATGTCTCATATTGTTGGGCAAGAATTTCTCTATTATTTGCCAAGACCTCATCTGTTCCTCCAAATGTTCTTTCAAAGCAATCCAGAGGTCATGGGCAGTTTCATGATGCATTAGCCCAGAATAGATTTCATTGGGCAAAGCCATGGCCAGAATTCCATGGGCTTTTGCATCAATCTCAAGCAACTTTTTATCCTCATCTGAGTATTGCTCCCTCCTCTTCGGAACCATTTGATTGGTTTCCGGGTTATTCACCATAGGCTTGTGTGGACCATGTACCACAGATGTCCAACACCCTGCGCTGTTAACAGACAGGTGATGGAGCATACGTCTTTGCCATATGTTATACTCATTCCTAACCAGCATAGGAGGCTTGGTTGAGGAACCAGTATTGTGAGGATCATTGGAGGGAGTGGTCATTTTCAGTTCAAAAACAGTTTAGTTCAAGTTTAAAAAGTTTTAGACAAACCACAACAAACTCAATGAGAACCAAGAAAAGATCTCAGGATGAATGAGCAGAAATACAGAAAATTCAATCTCTATAACCGTTTCTTGCAAAAACAAAAGCTAATTCAATCAAACTTGGATCTTGAATAGCAGTTTCAATGATCAATTATTAGATCGATCAATGATTAACCTGCTCTGATACCATTTGACAGGATCAGTGATCACAAGTTTGATGTATCAGAATATAAAGCAGCGGAATACAACACGAATTAGACAAATTGTAGCAAGCAATCGATACTTGTAAGCGTTAAGATCGCATACGTTATAGGGAGAGAATATGAATTTCTGATTTCTAGGAATGTTTATAGATGTAGAATATTTCTAATCGAATCAATCAATCATTCCATTCAATTGCTCATATCGCTCACTGATTACAATGGTTTGTCACTCCTTATAAGAGTGCAACAGTCACTGCTGTTATCACGGAAAGTGACAACTGGCAGATCCAATACAGAAATAACTAATTCTTAACAAAACTGAAATGTTCACAACTACTGAGAACATATCAGCAAGTTAAGTACAAAATATAAAACTACTGAAACTACAACGACTGAAGAACAAGCTCTTCAGTCGTTTTACAAAACTACTGAAACAAAGAAAATAAAACTACTGATATCACAACTACTGAAGAAGTACTCTTCAGCAGTTGTGACAAACTACTGAGGCTTCAGTACTTGATCTTCAGACTTTGACCTTCAGCGTTTCATCAGCTGATGACTTCAGTAGATATCATCAGCTGATGTCTTCAGTCTTTGTCTTTCAAAGGTCTTCAGCACTTGTGTCTTCAGCTGTTGTACTTCAGCACTTTGGTTCTTCAGCTTTAAGGTCTTCAGCACTTGATCTTCAGCTGTTGAAGTCTTCAGCACTTGTCAAACTACTGATGAGGCTTTCAGCAGTTGTTGTGATACCGTGTGGGACTTAGAGTTTTTGATCTTCTCAACAACTCTTTTGGTCAACAAAACCAAGAAAAGATCTCATGATGACTGACCGAATAACAGAAAAAATTCAATCTCTATAACCGTTTTCTCTTGCCAGAAACACAAGTAATTATCACAAACTTGGATCTTGATAGCAGTTTCATGTCATTATTGATCGATCAATGATTTAACCTTGCTCGATAACCATTTGCAGAGATTGAGCACAAATTGATGTATCAGAATATAAACCAGCGGATACAAACACGATTAGACAAATGTAGCAGCATCGATACTTGTAAGCGTTAAGATCGCATACGGTTATAGGGAGAGAATAATGATTTCTGATTTCTAGAATGTTTATAGATTAGAATATTTCTAATCGATCAATCAATATTCCTTCAATTGCTCATATCGCTCACATGATTACCAATTTGTTGTCCACTCCTATATAGAGTGCACAGTCACTGCTGTTATCACGTAAGTTGACACTGCAGATCCAATACAGAAATAACTATTCTTAACAACTACTGAAGGTTCACAACTACTTAGAACATATCAAAGTTAAGTACAAAATATAAAACTACTGAAACACCACGACGAAGAACAAGCTCTTCAGTCGTTTTAAACCAAAACTACTGAGACAAAGCAAATAAACTACTGATATCCAACTACTGAAGAAGTACTCTTCAGCAGTTGTGACCAACTACTGAGGCTTCAGTACTTGATCTTCAACTTCAGACTTTGACCTTCAGGCGTTTCATCAGCTGATGACTTCAGTAGATATCATCACCTGATGTCTTCAGTCTTTGTCTTTCAGCTTCAGCACTTGTGTCTTCAGCTGTTGTACTTCAGCACTTTGGTCTTCAGCAGTTAAGGTCTTCAGCACTTGATCTTCAGCTGTGAAGTCTTCAGCACTTGTCAAACTACTGATGAGCTTTCAGCAGTTGTTGTGATACCGTGTGGGACTTAGAGGTTTTCTGATCTTGGCTCATTGGTTTTTTGGTCCACAGGTATTGAATTTTCTAATCACATCCTCCATCTAATAGGCCTCTCTCCTCTCTCCTTGAGGTCTTAGTAAAGGATTGACGTCTCTATTTAGTCCTCTTTCAGTCTCCTCCATATCATTATTCTTCTTTGACCTCCTTTCTTTTCATCCCTGACCTCCTTAGCCATTTCATGCATTTCCTCTACAAGGTCATAGTCCTTCTCCTTCACATATCTTTTCCTCTTCTAGCCTCATCTGCCTGTTTCACCCTTGTCTCCTCTGCCATTTTGTTTTCGGATTCATCAGCTTTCTTGATATAATTCCACCTTTCTGGTGGTACATATTATCCCAGAGATGTGCAATCTTTCCACTGAAATCATGACGTATGGCACAACAATCTGCAAAGATACGGGTGTTCATTTGCACCAACCTTTTGACCTCCCCGTGCCTTGGTAGTTAGGAATAAGATCATCTAAAATCATCTATAAGAATTGAGGGTAGGGCAGCCATTTATCCTTTTTCAAGGCCATCACCTTCTCTGCCATACATGCAAAAATCAGTTTAGCATTGTTTGTATTCTCTCCTCTACAGCATAACACCATGGCTATTGCCCAGTACAGATTAAGCCCAACTGATCCACCTTTATGGTGATCTAAACACATAATAAAGACGTGAGCTATGTATCTCCATTCCTTGGAGAGAGGACTTCCTGATCTCCTTTCTTGTGCCAAGGGCCGGTCCTTCATATCCCATCAGCCTAAACACCTCAAACACCTCCAAATCGATAGGCCGAAAGTATAGTTTTAGCACAGCGAAACTGAAGTTAAGTTAGCAAAACTGTTAAGTTCACTTGGACAGCATAACATCATAGTTTCGCTGAAAAACCAAGAACTTTCATTCAGATTCGCTGGACTATCGGTACTTTCATAGTAAGAACTGCAAAGGTACTGAAGAGTCTCAATCAAATAGATTCACAATGTCGCAGATAAACATCGATTTAGTTATAGTTCTGAGTTCGAAAATCACTTGTGAACCAGATACAAAGGTCAATCAATAAAAAAATGCACCGCAAATCAAAATCGCACACGGAGGCCACTGAAAAACCCTAAGACACCTAAACCCTCGATCGTGCGAAAATGAGAAAGTAATTTTGCAAAATGAGTTTTATAGCAAAATAGTTTCGCAACGGGCAAAACTGGAGTTTTGCCAGGCAAAGCTACAGTTTCGTCAGGCGAAGTTACAATTTTGCTGGGCAAAACTCTGGTCGAAATTGACTTCGCCCAGCATGAAAGAACCGATCGAAACTACAATTTCACCTAGTAAACTATCTATGAAAGTATAATTTCGTTGAAATTAAAATGATTTTTAGAAAAAGTAAAAAAGAATAAACGAGAAGCTGAAAAGATCTTCTGGAGAGTCAAAGTTGGGTGAGATTGTTGATATGCTTGTCCTATTAAGTCCATGCCTTCCTCGTTTCAACAGGTTCATCACAGCTACTGTTATCATGTTTTAAGTTACAATCAAAGAAAACATTAAATGACCCAATCCCTATAGAAATTTGGCAAAGAACTTTATCTTGTCCTCATGATGTATTGAAAAAATGACACACTTTGCCTAATCTTCCTCTCAAAAGCAACAAAGGTCTTATATCAAAAGAAGCAATGCCCTAATAGACAACAGATGATGAGAGCTCCAGGTCTACTTACGTATATTAGAGGAAATGATGAAATGGGTTTTCCAGATGATAACTTCATGTCTATACTTATGTATAACAAAAATGATTATGATATTGTGCCGCAGAGAGCTCCAGGTCAGTACTATCGTATAGCAGAGGAGATCATCACTCCAGATCAATGTTCACAGATAGCAAAGGAGATAAGCACAAGATAGAATACAGTAAGGAACATCTTATATGCAAAGATGAAAAGGCATAGGCTGTTTGAGATAGAAAGGAATGATTGGAGCCAAAGATACTTTAGATAAGAATAGCTCAAAACATAGGCATCATGTTCTCAATCCTTTTTGAACAAGGACTTGAAACTTTGTGAAGACCAAAAATGTCAAGGGGATTATTTGAGTCATCAAGTTTCTTGTTCTATTAATTCAGCTACAAAATAACTATTTATTTTGATTCCTTGCTAAACCTATCAAACATATCCCACACAATACTGTTAACCTCCATTACATCATTTAGGCGTCTCATTTTATTCAGCAAAAAAAAAACAAAACAGAACTTTTTAATATCTATTCTCCCCTGAAATTTCTACACTTAAGAAAGATGGGGAAATATCTTGCTTGAATTTTTTTTAAAGAAAAATGATGAAGAATGAAGGAGCATAAAAATTAAAAGCATAAAATAAGAAAACAAAAATGAGCAATAGGTTTAAAGAAAAAGAGTTTTAAAAAGATATTAGACCTAGCATAGAGATCATTCATAAAAGCAAGGTTTATCAATGTTTTTCAGAGAAGATCTGTTTTTTGATTTTTTGTGTCAATGGAAATAATATCAATAAAACCATTTTCCTTAGCATCACAGGTTGCGTGAATCCGTGTATTAATGTGCTTGGTTCAGGAATGATGAATAGGATTCTTTGCGATCCCAATGGCTGCTTTGTTGTCACAAAACAATGGTGTATGGAAAAGTTTATCCCATAGATAATCATCTGGTGTTAGATCTAGAGAACTTGTTAATAGCAACTAGAGCAAAAATGTATCATGCTTCTCCTGTAGAGAGAGAAACAATGGTCTTGTTTCTTGCTTTCCCATGAAACCAAACAATTTCCCAAGTATTGACATCCTCCGGTGTTTGATTTTCAGTTTAACCTGCAACCATTAGAATCACTATCAGAATAGGGATGTAAGTCAAAATTCCCACCATAATGATACCAAAGACCAAAGTGAGAAGAGCCTTTAAGACCATGAAAAATTCATTCACAGCCTTTTCATGAGACTCTTTTGGGCCAGATTGGTATCGAGCACAATATCCTACAACAAAGGTGATGTTGGGACAACTTGCAATAAGGTACATAAGGTAACCAATCATAGATCTGTAGAGATGAGGATCAACAAATTTCATGTTTTCGTCAGGAGTGAGGCACGTTTGAGCAGTAAAAGGAGTCATTTCAGGAGAAGCTTCATCTATCTTGAATTTCTTCAAAATTTCTTTAACATACTTCTCCTGCTGAATGAGAATGCCCTCTGGATTTTGTTCCACCTATAGCCCAAGGAAAAAGCACATCTCCCCCATCATGCTCATTTCAAAGCGACTACGCATAACCTCTTCGAACTCCCGACACAATTGTGGATTGGTGGAGCCGAAGATAATATCATGAACATAAACTTAGACAATTAACATTTCACCATCCACTTCCCTCTTAAATAAAGTCAAATCAACGGTGCCACGAGAAAAACCATTACATAAGAGATATTGAGTTAAAGTCTCATACAAGATCTGAGGAGCCTGATAAAGGCCATAAAGAGACTTATCAAGTTTGTAAACTTTGTCAGGAAAGTCGGGATCCTCAAAAACTGGTGGTTGACACACGTAGATCTCCTCATCAATGTTTCCATAAAGAAATGCACATTTGACATCCATCTGATAGACTTGAGCTACTTAAGAGCAACATGGGCGAGAAAGATTCTGATGGCTTCAAGACCGGTGACCGGAGAAAAAACTTTGGTATAGTCAATTCCCTCTTCTTTAGCAAAGCCCTGGACAACCAATCGAGACTTGTTTCTTACCACAATTCCACAGTCATCAGGTTTGTTTTTGAACCCATTTCGTGCCATTGGGCATTTGTTTAGTGGAAACTCGACCAATGTCCACACCTTGAGTTTCCTGAATTTATGTAGCTCTAATTGGATCGATTCAACCCAGCAAGGGTCCTGAAGAGCTGCATGAACATTCTTTGGGACAATTTGGGATATAACAAGAGAATAGACAAACATTTATCAGGCCAGATTGACTCCGCGTCCAAACTCTATAGTGATAGATCCTATGATATTATCATATGGGTGATCTTTTAATGTTTTAAAGTTAGAGATCATGGGTAGGATATGAAGACGGTTAGCTAATTGGTTGTGGATGGATAGATGAAGGTGAAGTTGATGGTAGGGAAGAATCATTTGGAGAGATGGGTGATGTCGGCTCATATGAGGCAGATGTAGGTGTGGAGGAAGGGGATGCAGAGACAGCTGGAGGTTGAAGGTCGAATAATGAAGATGAAGACGCAATAACAACTGATGTAGCATTAGTTATGAATGTTGTAGGAGAGTCATGAGGTATAAAGGGTGTTGGGGGATTGAGGTTTGTGTGAATATTGGAGATGGAAGCATCATCATCAAAAACTGGAAGATTAAACGAGTTAAACACAATATCGGAGTCAAAGAACAATGCTGGTTCAAATCGAACATCGGAAGAATTAGATTCCTGCCAATCAATATAAAAGGACTATTGAACAATATGTGTTCTCTTATTATATACCCTATAAGCTTTTTGAGAAGATGAATAGCTGACGAAGTAACATTCATCAGAAATGGCACCAAACTTTGTCTTCTGCGCCTGAATATTCAATAAAGTGCACGAGCAGCCAAAGTGTTGAAAAAAGTCAATTAAAGGCTTTCTCTTATGAAATAATTCATAAGGAGTCTTCCTTTTATCTTTGACAATCAACACCCTATTTAGAAAGTATAAGCGTAATTCACCGCCTCAGCCCAAAAGATGATGGGTAAGGAGGATTCGATCAGCATTGTACTGGCAGCTTCCATAAGGGTGCGATTCTTTCACTAAGCCACACCATTCAGCCACACCATTGTTTCATTCACCCTTTGCAGCATAGAACAGTCAAAGATCTGATTTATGAATTCAGTACCATGGTCACTTCTAATGGACAAGACCTTTCTCTTGCTTATCGTCTTGATAGAAAGTATTAACTTCTACATCTCCTCAACAACCTCTCCCTTGTGAGCTAGAAATCTTACCGAAGAATATCTTGAGTAATCATCTGTTACAACAAGACAAAAAGATTTTTTAGCAATTGATTTAACACTGATTGGGCCAAAAAAATCATTGTGTAACAACTTGAGAGGACTAGTTATGCTATTTTCAAGTTTTGGTTTGTGTGGTTTTTTATGTTGTTTGCCCTTGGCACACGCCATACATTTTTCGCTCATAGAAAAATCTTTTAAAGGAAGTCCTCTGACAAAATTGTTTTTGACTAATTTGTTTATAATTCTAAGTTAACGTGGCCCAATCTACGATGCCATAATAGAGACTCAGAAGTAGAAGCTTTGGAAGAAAGATAGGTTGCAGTAGACTTTGACTCCCTTGAACCCATATCAAGAAGATATGTATCATTCTTTCATGGAACCTGCATAAGTACCATTTCTTCTGGAATATCAATCTTAGATTTTAAAAAGAGACATTCATTAGACTTAAACAAGACCAGAATGTCTTTATCACAGATCTAAGAGACACTCAACAGATTAAATGCAAGTTTAGGTACATAATTGACTTTCTCCAAAGCTAGAGAGCCATTGGAAACTTCTCCTTGACCGATCATCTTTCCTCCTTTCTTGTCGCCAGCAAATGCCACATAACCTCCATTTATAATCCGATAATTGGTCAACTAGTCTTTAAGCCCTGTCATATCCCTGGAGCATCGACAATCCCATGCCATACTCTTTTAACAACCTTAGTGGATGACTCCTGCAACAATATAAGAATAGGTTAACTAGGTGAGATAGGAACCCAAGTTTGAATAACTTTGGTTTTAGGAGAGAGTGATTCCATACAAAAGAAATTATTAACTAATTTTGTCAATTTATTTCCAAATGAACTCCTATTAACATGTCTATGATGAAGTGTAGGACGATTCTTAACTATATGGTCATCTTGACCACACCTGAAACAATGTGGTTTTAATCTAGGTCTATTGAGGTAGGGATGTGATCAATTTGTATTTCCTCATCATATTAAGACACATTAGAATCTATGTCACTGTATGTCTCATACATGCCTCGAGGTCTATATTTATTTGAACAAGAATGGTTATTTACAAAAGAAGATGAATTGTCATCTGAAGTACAAGTAGTACTTGTCCACTTCTGTAGGCTTCAGATGAAGTTGATACCCTTTCATTTGATAAAGAAATATTCGTTAAGGTAAAAGGTGGAATAGGATGAGAAAAGAATTTGTCAAAACAATTAGTTTTATGTTTCTCGTTACTCTTTGTAGTGGAATCATTCGCAGTATTAACACAATCAAAACCAGTAGCATCATCACAATTTACAAAATTTGGAGATAAAATAGAAACATCATGAGAACATGATGAGACAAAGTCTGTTACAGATTCACTAAAAACGAAAACAGAATTTAAACTAGATTTATGATCTAAAACAATGCTGATAATCAGTGTACTAAGACTAGTGCATCCAAGCCTGCTAGTTGGTCCTAATCGTAGTGCACATGAACATCCTTAGGATTTACACCTTCTAAACGTGCAGACATACTGTTAGTATCTGTTTTGATCAATCGTTAGAAGGGTGAGGAACAGGCATTGGAGAATAACAATATGTACTAGGATGAGGATAAACCTTAGCATT
Organism: Flaveria trinervia; assembly: GCA_025506515.1. Lineage (NCBI taxonomy): Eukaryota > Viridiplantae > Streptophyta > Magnoliopsida > Asterales > Asteraceae > Flaveria > Flaveria trinervia. The sequence continues at coordinate 75,662,929 of CM046448.1, forward strand.
TTCATATCCCAATCCTGTTTTAATCCTAGCCCACCATTGAGATTTACATAAATCATCATGTTTGATTCCTGATATAGTTCATTTATCTAGCTTTGACTGAAGTTTTCTTGTTTCAAATTTAGCAAGAGCAACTCTTTCAGTCAAAGTATTAATCTCAACATTTCTTTCCAAGACTATTCGTTTTAGATGATCATTCTCTTTTAAAGCCTCGTTTAATTTAACAAAATATTTAGACTTATTTATTTTAAGTTCCTCATTAATTCGTTTTAACTCTTTCTCATTATCAATTAATAAACTACTAGCCTTGTAAAATCCAATAACTTGATCTTACATGCAAAGGAACACATATCCTGAATTACCTCATATGGAGTCCCATCACCACCTTGCTGCTGCTAAGGCCTTCTCACATTGCACACCAGAGTACTCAACTTGCTTTCCTCAATAGTGATAGCAGTATCATCTTTTTCTTTTCTCTACTCAGTGGGTGGACTTCCTCCCTTCTTTAATTCCTTAGATTTATCCTCTTTCACCCACTCATCCTCCTTCACCTCTACCGACTCCTCAGCCTCACTTCTAAGATTTTTGAATGTATCAAAGTCATCTTTACAGTCTATCTTTCCCTTTCCTTTCACAACTTCAACTACCAAAGCTTGATTAATCTCTTATCTCATCTCTTTTACTTCAACACTCTAATCAAAGTTCGAAATCAAAGCAGTCTCCTTTTTGTGATCATATCCTCATTTTCTCCGTTTGTAGTTAATCGTGGAACTCCTGTATTACTTGAATCAATGACAATTGGTGATGGACATTCACGTTTGAAATGTCCCAGCTGTTTACAATTAAAACACTCCAGCTTGGACTTATCAAATCCTAATTTGGAGTTAGAGCTTTGACCTCCAAAATTCTTTCTCCTAGTACACTTTATGATCTCCGGGCTGGAAGTGTCAGTATGGCCATTTACCATTGAATATCAGTCTTTTCCAAATCATTAGGATCCACCTGAGACATATCCTCCATTGTCATCCCTTTTCCTTTCAACTCACCTGCCACTAACCCTTTATAGCTCTAAACAAACATACCAAAAAAGCCATTGTCTCGACTGGAACAGAACTTCAACACTTGCTTTTGAATTAGCTTAATCTCTCCTAATAGTATTGCATCCTCCTAAATAATTACCAGTATTCACACCTCCTTGACTAGATGTCTAAATATGAGAGCTTGTAGCGGATGATAGTAATGCAGCATTTTGAGTGAAACTAGATGTGGGCATTGTTAGGATCATGTATCGAATGAATACTTATAGATTTACACGTGTACCGAAGCAAATAGTGTGGAATCCTATTTGATTAGCGACCCAATTAGTGAGAATGCATGTAGAATCAATTAAATATTGAATCTAAACGTTAAGAATGATTAGCAATCGATCTACTGCGATCTATGATGTTGGAACAGGTTGCTAGAGGTCTCTGGACGGCTAGGGTACGTGTAGGTATCGAATTTTCAAAGTGTCACATTTTTCCGCGAATTAAGTGGTATTTATAGGTCAGGATTTCTCATTCGTGCGACTGAACCATTTGCATGGTTCAGTCGTGTGATTGAGTCATGCGGTTGATCCATTCGTATGACTAAGTGTTCAGTCATGCGACTGAGCCAATCTCATGTTTTAGTCGTGCGACTGATCCAGTCTCCTAGTTCAGTCGTGCGACTGGTCCATTAGCATGAAGTTATTCATGCGTATGGTACATTAGCATGGGCCATTCGCATGAGAACTTCACACGATTAAGTTAAACATATTTCTCAATTGTTATTAACCAAGATCTATGCAAACAACCACAAACCTATATAATTAGTTCAATAAGCGTTAACCTACTAATCAATGAAACAATAAACATTATAAGCATAACCACAAATAGTATTTCATTAAGTACTCAACTATTACATATACGTAAGACATGAAAGACATATTACATTCAGCTTATAAACTAGGTACACATGTATCTACAAACTCCCCTTGGACCTAGTTTTGTCTATTGTCTAACATTCTTCATTACCTCCTCATACTTCTTGTACTTCTCCTCTCTTGTGACTCCTGCGTGTATTTTGAATGCAATGCAGAGTCTTATGACATTCTGGAATTGGAGGGCTTGTATAATATCCTATGCATTATAGAATAGTGGCCACTTGTATAATGTATAGACATCATCAGCTGACAAGTTTGTAAGCCACATCGGGTCAAACACCATGATAGTTTCCATACTACCATTTCGGTTCAACACTATGATGGCCTCTCCTGTTCTCCAATCATAGTACCACCATTTGAAGTGTGGAGTGAAGTCCTGTGGCATTTCCCGTAGAGGGATATTAGACATTGTGCGTGGAGGACTCCACTTCAGTACTATTTTCGGTTTTCCAATTATGGGATCAACCTCAAATCGTCTGATATACCTTGTTGGTTGCTGAGGTTTGAAATTGACCCATCTGGTGTGGTACTCTCTCTTTAGAGCTGCTTCAAACCAGCCTGACATCTTACGTGAGTTAGCGTATAGCAATTTCAACTTTGCTAACTGGTTAAGCTCAAAGCCAAGAAGAGTCTTCAGATTGTGTGGGAATCTGAAGTACTCAATCCCCTTCTCACATTTAACTGCATAAACGTTGAGATCTTCAAAATACGCCCATGCTATGATTTTGCCTAACACCTTGTGATGTTTCTTCACTTTATACAATTTAGTGTAGACAGTTGACGTTGGAGCGTTGCGTTGGCTCTTATTTCTTCAAAGCATGCAACCCATTCAGCCTTTTTGATGTTTACTTCTGCTTTTGAGGCTTGGGCCTGCTCTTCATTCTTCTCCGACTCTTATTCCATTTTATCTAGAGTCTCAAAAGTGTCACTGATAAGAGTGTCTCCCAAATTGGGAACAACATTACCCTTATTGTCAGTGTACTCTGGATAATGTTGAGACATGACATCTTCAATCTCGTTCTCATCGACATCATGAAGCTCCTCATCACTTTCCCCTTGGACTGTAGGAGCATCCTTCAAAATCTCGTCGGGATTTAGTTGGAACATTTCAGCGAGTTGCTCGTTGGTGAGATCATGAATTATCTCTCCTTCTTTAGGAGTGTAATTCACCGATCTCATGACTATCCCTTGCAGATCAAGAATCATTGTAAGTTGAGTCTTGATCTGTTGGAGGGGAGCAACATCATATTCATCTCCTTGAAAGTTAGGATTTGCTTGATTTAAAACATGCAACACATCAACCATTAGTCAATAACCAAAGCAGTAAACATCAATAATATACATAAACATTTATTACATAACAATAATCCAAACATTCAATTACAAATTTGTTTTAGTACATAAATCTAAACATTACTTTTCCCTTGTATCGCTGGCATATCAATGGGATCGTCAGAGGATGATGGGGCTCCTTGGTCCTGATTTCTCTTTGTGCGCCTCTCTTGACCTTCAGCTGATGTAGATGCAGCTGCATCTCCTTCTTCATCGTCATCATCACCGACATCATCATCGTCTCCTCCCTCAGTATTAACACCATTATCATCATCATCAGCATCATCATCATCATCACTGTCATCATCATCTCCATCACCTTCTCTGATCTTAAAGTGCTCATCTTTTCATCCTTTAAGCGTTAACATGATGGTCTTGTTAGTAGCTTCCAACTCCTCTATCCTTTTTGCTGAATGGACATGTTGCTCTTGGAGTTGGGACATCTCTGAGCTCTGGGCAGCCATTTGCTGTGCCTGCTGCTCAATCAGATGAGCCTGCTAAGATATCTTCTGAGATTGTGCAGCAGTAAGCTCTACTAGCTGACGAATCTGGGCAGTCTTCTCGTCATTGGCTGCTAACAACTTTAGCACCATATGGTTCAGTGTTGAGAGCTGTTACTCTACCCCACTGGGAGGTAGAGATGATCCAGATGGAAATGAGGGATAAGATGACGGCCCTACTTGGTGGCTGGAGGTGGTGGTGGTGGCAGTGGTGAAGATTGGGGTTTGTATAGATTTAGGTGGTGGTGGATAAGCTGTAGTGGTAGTGGATTGGGTGTAGGTAGTGGTGTGTGGGTGGTAGAGGTTAGTGGTGGCTGTAGTGGTGGTGTTGATAAAGGTCATCCTCCTCCTCTTCATCTTCATCCCGTGGGGCTGAGCCATCTGTTTCTTCCTTGAACCCCTCGAGGTGGATGCTCCCCCTTGGATGCTAGCTGATCTGGGGTGTAGGTTGGATTAGTCATAGTATTCCCAGACCCTCCCGGGTGTTCGCCAACCGCCCTAAGCCCTCGCTCGTGGCAACCAGCTTGTTGCCCACCGTTCGAGTCAACGGATCCTCGTTTGACTCCTCCTCCTCATCAGGTCGGAAGTCTTGATGGAAGCCAACAGTCTCTGTCCCACCTTGGTGGGTGCTGGAGATGCTATATCAGTAGTGGGGGCCATCAATTGAGTGGGCCCTGCATTTCCACCATCCACGCTATCATCGTCATCATAATCATCAACTGGGAGCTCGATCTGCTCAGTGTCTGAGTCACTGTCATCATGGCGCCACTTCCTTTGTGATGGCGCCACGTAGTCTTCATGGGCCAAATGCCTAAATAGCCGCCTCACTGGGGGTTTCACTTACTTCCCCATGTATACCTTCATCCGGCCGAAGGTGGTATCTTCCATCACCTCGAGCACTACAACATCCTCCTTCTCCTTTGGCAATGAAGGGAGCTTTTGATCAATGATCATCTGCATAAATCGAGGTACATACAAAAGCCCTCCTTGCCCTTAGCCTCGATCTTCTCCACCAGGTAGGTGAAGATCATCCTAGAGAAGCTGAATGGATGGTTCAGCACCAACACCACATAGGCGTTGTGTATTTGATCGGATAGCTCATCAAATCCCCCTTCTGTGAGGCAATGCACTTGAGTAGCACATGAGCGAAGTCCTTACTGGGGACACAGTTGCTCTTGTTGAGCACACCTGAGTTGATGTCCCCAGAGTACTTGGCTCGCATGAAACAACCTCGTACTATCAGTGGGTGTAGACAGGTAGGGCAGTCAACATCATTCCCAAACTCTAATACTGTCTTGAGATCATCCTCAGTGATCTCAATAGCTGACCAAAGATAGAGCTCCTAATCCGGTAGGCCTCTGAGGTCCTGTCAACAACCGCGCCTTCCCAGAAGGCCTGCTGAATCGAGCGGTATGGTGTGCATGAGTCGAGATGGCATGGAGATCCTTGATCTCCGTAGGAAGGTAATAATACCAGAGAAGTCTAAAGCATTCCTTGAGGTCAGATCTAGATGAGAACAGATGTTGTGCTTGGTGCTTATAGTCCAACGACTAGCCATCTGTTACACAATGCATATAACCGTTAGCGTCCGTCAATGAGTAATAATTTGAATCATTTGAACCTAAAATTTTCTGTTCTGTGGTGCGAATAAAAGTATGCGACTGAGATCTAGTCGTGCGAGTGAGCAGTAAGACTGAGATCTAGTCGTGCAAATGACCACATACTACGACTGAACATGCGACTAGTCTCATACACATGCTATCTCATGCGTTTTCACTAGTCGTGCGACTGAACTCATACGCATGGTTCAGTCGTGCGGTTTAGCCATTCGCCTCGCTCAATCATCCGACTAAAGTTCATCAGGTTGTCCATTCGTATGACAGACTTACTGTTCAATTCAAAATCGAATTTTGAGCAAATTTCAATGTTAGACGTCGTGGTTTGGCTCATTAGACTCGCATTTTACCGACAGAACACATAGTAACCTTTAATTTCACAATGGACATAGTTTTATTAGTTTCTTAATTAAACTAAGTCTCGGTTTCTTTTAGGGTTCATATCAGTCGATTTTGGGCATGACTCGATGCACATTTTCATTGATTTCACAGCACATTACCTGTATAATCACTACAGATCGTCAGTATGCAATAATCAAAGATCTAGAGTGCTCAAATGAAAATCGGGCAGAGTAACGGTGCTTTGTGTGATTTAGGGTGATTTTGGAGTGATGAACGATTGTGACCGACTCCCCCTCTATTTATACTAGGGTTTCTTTCATTCGATCATCTCAGACATGATCCTTTTAACTTTGAAAACCTTTGATCACCTCAGACGTGATCCTTAAAAAAAACTCTTTATCACCTCAGACTGACCCATTTACATTTAAAATCTTGTGTGGTCACATCTGATGTGACCCATTTAGGTGATTAAATCCCTTATTGAATTCCATAGCATAGTCTGATGTTTAACAAACTAAATTGACAAAATTTAAACAAAATAAAATAAAACTGATATCCAAAACTAAGACATGTTTTTTGTGCTATGTGAGGGGTTAGTCCTAAGATATAAATCTAAAGAATTTATTTCTTGAAAAGGTAGCTTCAATTCATTTTGACCATAAATGGACCAATCCAATTTGGAATCATACAGGAAATTTAAATCATTCGGGACCTGTTATCAAAACCTTTTGATGATTTATTCTTGTTTTTCATCTAGAGTCGTTAGCAATTTTAGGAAATCATACTAGTACTATTAGATCCCCACATTGATTTGGACTTTCAAGATTGTAGCCACAATAATTGTCATTATACTTTTCCTCTTAAATCCATACATAGACTTTTAACACAGGTTGGTGATAGTTTAAGGTTTAATTATTTCAACCAACATTTGTGGATCCCACGCTTCTGTGGTAATCAACATTCCTCAGGAGATTTTTGGTGCGGTCTACGGGTATTTTGACAAGAAGAAACTATTCATAGAGCTTTCAAAGAGAAGCCAAGCCTCAGGTCAGTGCCATCGCACAGCAGAGAGGCGGCAAACAACAGTGAATTCTAGTATATATAGGTTATGCTTATCCTCAGGTCAGTGCCACCGCACAACAAAGAGGCACATAACCTATCTTCTTGTTTTAGCAGTTTTATTCTTTTTGCACAGATCTCACGAATAACATAGGTTATTAGTTTGATTGCTTTTGTATTTTTTTCATGTGCTTTTGCTCATATTTTGGTCTTGCGCACACATTTGTGGCGTTTATACTGCTCGTCAACCCTTATTGAAATTTTGTTGATTGTGTTAACCAAGGATAGGATGATAACCCACAACTTGTCGAACAACTTAGTTTTTCTTGAAATCACCAATAAGGTCTAATCATCTATTATGTTGAATCTACCGCATATCATCTGTGGTCTAGCAACCTCTAGGTCTACTTTCTTTGTGTTACATTAGTAGTAGCTAGTTTACTATCATTTTTCTTTTTATATTGCTCAGACTACACAGACTTATACTTTGAACTTTGCATCTTATTCAATTAAAAAAATTTTAAACGTCCGAAATGGTTTGTTCCTATGTATTATCGTATTCCAAAGATTGAATCGGTATCATAGATACAATCTCATATTTTTAATATATATATAATGTTACTACCTAAACCTATTCTCCCCCTAAAATTCTAAAACCGTGAACGATTTGCGTTTTTAGGATTTTTCATAGGCAAAGAATTAGCACTAATTTAATTTAAACTACTTCAAACAAATAAATAAAGAAGAATTTAAAAGAAATTGGACTATACACATCGGACTACACATGTTCATCTTCAGGAATTACATCACTTTTTTTAACGCCGTTGACCTCTAACAAATATAGAAAACGTGATTTATCAAAAGCCTTTGTATAGAGGTCAGGGCGTTGAAAATCCGTATTTATTTTAACCACATCGATTAGGTTCTTTTCAAAACAATCATGTATAAAGTGATATTTTATTCCGATGTGTTTGGTCTTAGGATGTTCGACTGGATTTTTTGGTACTGCAATTGCAGGAGAGTTATCAACAAAAATAAGAGTAAAAGAGAATTTCAAATCGTAATCCCGTATTTGCTATTGAATCCATATGATTTGTGAATAGTAACTTGTAGCAGCAATGTATTCGGCTTCGCAGGTTGACAACACAACCAAGGTCTGCTTCTTACACTGCCAAGTCACTAATCTCCTCCCAAAGAATTGACAGCCCACTGATGTAGACTTGTAGTTCATCTTGCAGCCACTATAATCGGAGTCACTATACGCCGTAAGCTCGAAGTCATCATCATGAGGATACCACAACCCAAGTGTTGGTGTACCCTTCTGATAACGGAATATCCTTTTAACCCCTATCAGATTGTTAACCTTTGGCTTTGCCTGATATCTTGAACATAAACATGTAGCATACATGATTTAAGGCCTTGAGGCAGTGAGGTACATGAGAGATCCATCATCCCTCGGTACATGGTGGTATCAACCAGATCACCATTTTCGTTGGGTGCTACATCATGGTTTGTAGCAAGTGGAGTCCCATCTGCAAGCATTCTCCATGTCAACCGACTGAGAATATCTACTACATACTTGGTCGATGTAGGAAATCCACTTTGATGTTTGATCCACCTGTAACCCGAGAAGAACTTCATCTCTCCTATGGCACTCATTTCAAACTCAGCCTTCATTACTACTTCAAATTCATTACATAATTCTTCGTTCTTGGAACCGAAAATTATATCATCGACATAGATTTAGACAAGCAGTAAATCTCCATTCTTTTCTTTGATGAACAGTGTGCAGTTAATGACACCTCTGCGAAAGCCGTGTTTCACAAGGTTAGTCGAGAGTTTCTCATACCAGGCCCTGGGAGCTTGGTGAAGCCTGTATAGAGCCTTGTCGAGTTTGTAAACTCTGTCCCGATGATATGGATCCTTAAATCCTTTAGGTTGACTAACGTTCACTGTCTCTCGGATTTCACCATGATGGAAAGCAGTCTTCACATCCAGTTGATAAACTTTAATCTTCATGTACGATGCATAGGCAAGAAAGATACGAATTGCTTATATTCTTGCCACGGGTGCAAACACGTCATTGTAGTCTATGACGTCGACTTGTCGAAATCCTTGAACAACAAGTCGAGCCTTGTTTTTGATGATCACGCCTTGATCATCTTTCTTGCATTTCAAGATCCATATGGTGCCAATGACCTTAGCACCTTTAGGTCTATCCACCAGAGTCCATACACCTAACTTCTTAAACTGAAGAAGTTCTTCTTGCATGGCACTCACCCATGCCTCATTATTCAGTGCTTCACTAACGTACTTTGGCTCAAACTGAGACACAAAGCAACGATATGCACCATCGTGAAGGTATCCTTTTTCCATCACCGAGGCATAATCAGCTGAGTACAGCTGATTTCTTGTCTGAACTCCTGATCTCACAACCCCAATGACATTATCCAAAGGATGATAGACATTTAGGCGTGATACAAGAGTAGTTGGAACAACTACCTCAAAATCAAGATTGTGAACATGAGGTTCTGGATCTGAGGCAATAGGAGTCTGAGGTTCCAAAGGCTCAAAGGCATCAACATCTAATGCTTGTGGATTTGCGGTAGAAGGAACCTGTTCCTCTTGGTTGTTCGGATCATTTTTGTTAGAACTCTAGAAAGATTAACATGTTGTCTTTATGTGTCTTTTTAATATTTGTATTAGTATAGGGACTAGTTTTGTAATTAGTTAGTTCTTTTATGTTTCGTTATAAATAGCTTAAACTTGCGGTAGTTAGTAAGAGTCGATAACACATGTGTGTGTAAATCATAACCGCTTACTTACTCTGTAATTGTCTTTGCCTGATATTAATGAAACAGTAAATTTTGTTGATATCTTGCTTGATTTGATTACTTTGTTTGTATTTTCTTTTAATTATGTTCATACATCATCATAGATTGATTCAATTGACCCTATCAATTGGTATCAGAGCTGTTGGTAGCTGTTGGTTGAGTAATTTTGAGGTTTGTCGCACTTTCAAACTCAAAAACTCACTGAATTTGTGATTGATAGACAATTCAATTGAAAATTTGTGGAATTCACATGTTTTGAATCACAATCAGCAGTTAAATTCATCAAATCTGTGATAATTTGTTGAATTTGAGTTTGAAAAGTTCATTATTTTTCAGATTGAAAATTGTAAAATTGATTGTTTTGTTGTTGATTTTGAAAGAAATTGATGTTAGAAGAATGATTATCGGTATAAAACATGTCTAATTGGAAAGTTTCAATCCAATTCATTAACTTTTGAAGATTTTCAGAAGATTTGAGTTTGTTACATTCATATGAACATGATGAATGTGGCGCATTGGAGTTGAGATTTTACTGAAAAATTGTCCAAGTGTTAGATGTTTGACTACTGTTTAGTCGCTATAACACTGTTTGGACGTCTTCAATTCAGTTGTTTGACTATTGTTTAAGAGTAAAATTCCAGACGCATCATCATTGTGAGATGTATCAGTACTGTTTAGACGTTAGACAAATGTTGAGGCGCATTACAACTATGTAGGCGCATCACAACTGTTCAGGCATTTTACTACTATTCAGATGCATCAATTTGGGCGTTTCGGAAAAATTTTCTAAGGCAATCCCTTAGACGTATCTTAACTTAGGCGCATCAACTGCTTGGGTGGTTGACTACTGTTCAGCCGTATCAACCTTGACACTTAGAATTTTTTTAAAGAATTTTTCAAAAACTTTTCATTTCTTTTCTTAATTCAAAAATCTAAGAAAAACAACAAAAATATAAAAATGGTGAAATCAGAAGATTCTGAAAATAGAGTTTCAAAACTTAAAAATAGAGCTGATTTTAAAAATTGGTCTCTTAGGTTGAAACATCACTTAAATTCCATTGACACTGATATTTGGAAATCCATAGAGAAAGGACCATACATTCCTATAATCACTTATGGACCTGACAAAGGGTTTGTATACACTAAAGATTCTCAAGAACCCTATCCTGAAGATGGTCTTCATGGAGATGATTTGAGAAAAGTAAAGAATGATGTTAAAGCATATTCCTTGATGTGTAAAGGACTACCTCTCGAAGTTCTTGCAAGGCTTGATGGATATCAAACTGTATATACCATGTATAAAGCCTTTAAGACCATTTATGAAGGAGGCAAGGAGATTCAAAATCTCAAGAAACAAAAGTTGAAAAGACAATTAGAATTGTTTCAACATTTGCCTGGAGAAACCATAAATCAGATGATAAACAGATTTGTTCAACTTACTACTGAGATGTCAACAGCTGGTATTAAGTCTGATTTTGAAGATCCAAATCTTAGACTTCTCAATGCTTTACCCTCATCATGGAAACAAACAGTAACATTACTAGAACATACTGAGAAGTTCCCTATGGATCTAGATCTACTCATTGCCAAGATAGAATCAGTAGAGATTGATAGAGCAGCATCAATGTTCAGTATCAGTTTGTTGCTTCTCCAGCAAACACAGTTGAAAATGCATTCATGGCAAAAAGTGAGAAATTTACAGAAGAAGAAGGAAATTTATTTGTTGGAGCAGGATTTTTCACTGATTCATCATTTACTAGTGCTCCTACTTACACAACACAATCTCATTCTCAATCTCCTCCAAAATCTTAGTCTTAAACATCTAATGTTCAAACAGAGACTCTTTTATCTAACTCTGCTAAATCTAGCAAAGTTAAATATGTGATAAACATCCTATTAGAAGATGAAGAGTCTAAAACTGCATTCACTGCATTTATGGCTAGTTTTCAAGCATATCAAGGTAGTCATTTAACTCAATTAGATCTTGTTTTGCAGGACTTATTTGAAATGGATCCTGAAGATGTTGAAGAGATGGACTTAAACTGGCAAATGGTGATGATTGCTTACAGGACACAAAAACACTCATATGTCAACAGGAAGTACAAGCCAAGTGCTAACATGACTGTTGGGTTTGATAAGTCAAAATCTAGGTGTTTTAACTGTAACAGTTATGGCCATTTCTCAAGAGAATGCAAAGCTCCAAGGAATAATGGAGGAAATGCTCAATCAAGTCCAAGCAATCAAAAGTTTCAATCAGCTCAGAAGAATTTTCAAAAGCCTTACCATAGTCTTCCTATGCCTGAGCTTAAAGATGAAACAAAATCATCTGATGAAACCAAGAAGCTTTAGTAGTCAGCATTAAAGATGGTATGATTGGAGTGCATATGCCGAACAGTTTACTAATGAATTAACATCAAGTTTATCTCTTGTTGCAGAAATTCAGGGAGAATATTGGTCAAAAAACAATGATCCAAAGGTGGAAGGTGAGGATGAAGAAGATGACTATGATTGGAGTGACAAATGAGATCCTAAGGAGGATGCAGATGAAGTAGCTCTAATGGCACAGTCTGATCAACCTAAGGTTGATGCTTCATCTTCAAAATGTGAAACCTTATCTCCAAAATTCCCTAAAATACCATCTGAAGTGAGAGAAAAATTCTGCACAAAATCATGCTATGAACATGTTGAATACTATAGAACATACTCATATAAAATCTGTGAGAAACTAAAACAAGAAGAGTCAATGCATAACAAATTAAAATCTGATCATAAAACAACAGATCAAAAGATTATCTCTCTTCAAACTTCATGGAACAAAACACTAAACGAATTTGAAATTGTTTCTAAATAATTGGAAGAGACTATAAAAAATATTGAACAGGAGAAGATAACACATGCTGCTACTCAATTGGATCTTGCTAAAGTAAAAAGTTCAAAAATGATTGTGAAAAAATTGGTAAGTGAGAGAAAAGATAAACACAAAGCAGGATTAGGTCTCACTCACGAACCAATGCCTGAATCTATTACAAACACTTTACGAGAGAACTTCAATACATATGATCATTCTCCTGAGAATAAAGCTAAACTTAAAGCTTTTCAATTCAAAAACATGATTTCAGAAGAAGAAAAGGAAAATGTACAAGTTTTTGTAGAAAATGATCAAGAAAAGATTAAAAATGGTCATCCAATCAAGATAAAATCATATGAACCTAAGCAAACAAAACAAAACACTTCTGATCAAATTCATTCTGTATTAGAAGATTCAAACACTATTAATCTAAAACAAGTTCAATCTGAAAAGGAATCTTCTTCTGATGATGTTCAATTTGAAAGTAAACCAAGTTCTTCTAAGTCAAAGAATCAAAGAAAAAGAAAGAAATTATCAAAAAAAATCTAAACAAAACAAAAGTTCAGAAAAGTTGATCAAAGCAACAAATCAGGCAACAAAACTTAAACCAATAAAATTTGTGTCAGCCGGTTTGTTAAATATGAATTCTCTTCAAAACAACAAGGTGAATACTATGAACGAATTTCACTCTGATCTGAAATCAAGTTCAGATTCTAAGACTTCCGCTGTAGCAAAAAGATTTGTTCATAAGAAATTCGAGAAGGTAGTTCATGTTAAACAGATGCAAAATAATTTGGCATAACATCAAAATGTGAAAAATGAAAAACAACAGTTTAACTATTTGACACCAAAATATAAAAATAAATCAAATAAAGTGTCAATGTCAAATGTTAACAAGTACTGTTACATATGTGACATGAGAAATTATTCTACAGCAGATGTTATTTTAACAAATACTATACTTATTGTCATGAGAAGACTCACAATACTGCAACTTGTTACTTTAGAAAGAGATCACATAATAGAGGATTTGCAAACTCAAATAGGAGCAAAGGTTATGATAATCCTCAATATATGAGAAATCAAACTGATGGATTTCAAAAATTAACAAATCAACCTTCTTTAGGTTTAAGATCTTTTCAAAAGAACAATTATGTGAGATATAAACAAAATGTGCATGATCAATTCATACCAAGATCTATAAGAATGGCTAATAAAAATGTTAGTCATCAATTCGTTTCAAAAATTAATCAATCAAATGGTATGAATGTTCTCAAAAATAACTCAAACAATTTCCAAAACAAGATTGGTAAATTCATCAAGAATAAACCTGATTTGAATAATCTTCATTACAAACAATTTACCATTGTTGATAAATTTAGAAAACCCAAGACCATCTCGGCTTGGGTGGATATATCAACTAAATTTTCTTGTTGTGTAGGTACGCCCAAGAAGACCACTTAATACATGGTATGTGGATAGTGGGTGTAGCCGACATATGATAGGCAATCCTGCCTTGTTACGAGATTTTAAGTTAAAGGATGGAACACACGTTGCCTTTGGTAGTGATGCAGGAGGAAAAATAACAAGAGAAGGAATAGTATCAAATGGGATAATAAGCTTTGACAAAGTCAACTTTTGTTCACAGTTGAACTTTAATCTTTTAAGTGTATCCAAATATGTGATAAATCATATTTTGTTCTTTTTGGTGATTCATTCTGTTATGTTTTGAAGCCAGGTTTTCAGATCAGCAAAGATTGGGTAATTGTTACAGCTGAAAGGGATAGAGATGTATACAAGCTGGATATGTCTCAAGTTGATCCTTCAACTGAAGCAACTTGTCTAATTGCTAAAGCATCAAATAATGAAAGTCAGCTTTGGCATAGCATCTCGGATAGTCAAATTTCAAGAATATGAACAAGCTTGTATCAGGAAATCATGTCATTAGACTTCCATCTAAGAAGTTTGCAACGACTGATTACTGGTCAACATGTTTAAAGGGAAAACAACACAGAGCGTCTTATAAGACCAAACTCATAAAGTCAACCTCCAAACCTCTTCAATTGTTACATATGGACCTTTTTAGACCAACAAATGTCAAGAGTATTGGACGAAAATCATATTGTTTAGTTATCATTGATGACTATACAAGATTTTCATGGGTTTTATTTTTTTATGCTAAATCTGAACCGGCTGAATTACTAAAAGAATTTATCATTAAAGTTGAAAATCAATTAGAAAACAAAGTGAAAATAATAAGAAGTGATAATGGAACGGAATTCAAAAATGCTAACATTGAAATGTTTTGTGCTCAGAAAGGGATAGCTCATCAGTTCAGTGCTCCCAGAACTCCTCAACAAAATAGAGTTGCTGAAAGGAAGAACAGAACACTAATTGAAGCTGCTCGTTCTATGTTAGCTGATGCAAAGATTCTTATAACTTTTTGGGATGAAACTATATCAACTGCGTGTTTTGTTCAAAACAGAATCTTAATTGTGAAAGATAAAATGAAAACTCCTTATGAGTTAATGTTTGGCAGGAAACCAAACATAAGCTTTCTAAAATTATTTGGTTGTCTTGTTATGATTCTTAATTCAAATGATCAATTAGGAAAATTTGATGCAAAATCTGATAATGGATTTTTCGTTGGATATTCATCTGTTTCAAAAGCCTATCGAGTGTACAACTCTAGGACAAATATAATTCTTGAAACATTCAACATTAAATTTCTGGAAAATTCATTTCCATCAGTTTCAAATGGTTCTGCCTGGTTATTTGATTTAGATTCATTATCAAACTCTTTTCAATCTAACTTGTTTAATCAATCAACTTATCTTAATTCTACAGGTAAGAAGAAATCCAAAGGAGATCTTGGAACTTTCAGTGAGGATTCAGATTCTGATGACCCAGATAATTCTAGCTCAGACTACCCATTTTTGTCATTTGTCAAGGATTCAACAATATGATTCAATGACAATGAACATGCTAAACCAACTTCAGATCATTCAGTTTCAATTGATCAGGAAGAATCACAACCAATTCCTAATGATGGTAATGAATTTGTGCAACCTGAGTCTGGAACATCATCCATCTCTAGTGATGTAGTTGATACCAGTAACTTTGATTACTTTATTAACTCACCGACTCATGTTCCAAACTTCAATCCACATTCGTCTAATTTGTTAAATCAGATTTCCAACTTAAACCAAACAAATCTGGATGTTAATGTTCAATGTGATGAGATTCCAACATCTCGTATTCACAAGAATCATCCAATTTCTCAAATTATTGGTCCATTGAATGAGAGAACAACAAGGAGTAAATCAGAACAAGCAAACTTATGCTTATACTCTTGTTTTCTTTTCAAATTGTTCCTAAAAATGTTACCGAAGCATTGAAGGACAATGGTTGGATAGAAGCTATGCAAGAAGAATTACTTCAATTTCATAAACAAGAAGTGTGGAATTTAGTCGATTTACCTGAAGGAGAAAATGCTATAGGCACGGAATGGTTGTTTAGAAATAAGACTGATGATCGTGGTGTAGTAATAAGGAACAAAGCGAGACTTGTTGCACAAGGATACACACAGGAAGAAGGAATATATTATGATGAAGTGTTTGCACCAGTTGCAAGACTTGAATCCATTCGAGTTTCCCTGGTCTATGTTTCATTCATGAAATTTAAGGTGTATAAAATGGACGTAAAGGGTGCATTTTTATATGGTCCTATTACTGACGATGTGTTTGTAAAGCAACCTCCGGGCTTTGAGGATGTAGAATTTTCACATCGAGTATACAAGCTGAGTAAAGCTTAATATGGACTTCATCAAGCCCCTAGAATTTGGTATGAGACATTATCACAACACTTAATCCAACATGGATACTCAAGAGGGAAAATTGATCCAACTTTATTCATAAAGAAGGATAATGATGATCTCTTATGTGTTTAAGTGTACGTTGATGATATCATATTTTGTTCTACCAATCCAAAATTGTGCAATGACTCTGAAGAAATCATGAAATCTTGATTTTAAATGAGTTCTATAGGAGAGATTAACTTCTTTCTTTGACTTCAAGTCAAGCAAACTAATGATGGTATTTTTATTAATCAAGTGAAGTTTGTTGACAAGCTCTTGAAGAAATTTAAGTTGCAAAACTGTCAGTTCATACGAACTCCAGCAGATGTTAACACAAAGATTGAACCTGATCCAAAACGAAAATTTATTGATCAAACGTTATACAGATCAATGATTGATTCTCTGATGTATCTTACTGCATCTAGACCAGACATTATGTATGTTGTTTATGTTTGTGCCGGGCATCAATCAGACCCAAAAGAATCACACTGAATTGCTGTCAAAAGGATATTTAGGTATTTTAAAGGTAAACTAGCTTTAGGGTTTTGGTATCCTTACGAGGGTAACTTTGAACTACATGGATATACAGATAGTGATTATGGTGGTTGTTGTCAAGATAGAAAATCTACTTCGGGTGGGTGTCAATTTCTTGGTCCCAGATTAGTCTCATGGCAATGTAAGAAACAAACAAATGTCTCTGTTTCAACTGCAGAAGCTGAGTACATTGTTGCATCAGCAGGATGTTCTCAAATCCTTTGGTTGCAAAATCAACTACTGGATTATGGGTTCAATTTTCTTAAAACACCTATTTACATTGATAACACTGCTGCTATGTTCATTACAGCTAATCCTGTTCAACATGCAAAAACAAAACATATCAAAATTCGATATCATTTTCTCTGAGAAAACTCTAAAAAAGGGTTAATAATATTGATTCAAATTGCAATAGTTCGCAGATCTATTTACTAAAGCCTTCCTACCAGGACGGTTTGAGTATATAGTGGAATCAATTGGCCTTATTAATCATATGTGAACTCCTTAAATCAAAAGATCATCATAAGTGATCCTCTCAATGTTAATTGTCTGTTTGTTTTTGTGTGTGTGTGTTTTTCTTTTGTCATATAAAAATCAAATACAAAATTAAAAATCAAAACTCCAACAATAGAGTCTTTTTCTATTGTCGGTTCATTTTTAGAAAAGAATATGTTGGTGCAATATGTGAGAAATGATAGTATATTAGTGAGATCAGTTGCATATCTCACTCATTAATAAAGTCTGACATGATCAGATATGTTGTGTAGACATTCTCATGCTATTATACTAAAAAATTAATTCTTGTGATTACAATAAATATGTATTCATCTGAGTACTTTTGAGATGTTTTGGCTTATTAGATTGATTGTTTGTTAAGTAACACCACTCACACCTGATGATGTAATTAATCATGAGATCTGTTACAAGCATCATATCACTCTTTGTTATGAGTCATCATAGACCTGAAGTGCTGAGATATCCTTGTTGTAAGTCATTACAGACCTAGATTTTCTCTTTGAAGCAAAAGATGCCAATGTGCACAATCTATTCAAATGGATATTTAGAGCTGATCAAATGGTTATCCATGATCATTCTCTATTCATTTAAATAACATGAGCTCTGATTACACATATGTTTCAGGTAATAAGTTGAGTATGTGTTCTTACTTGCATGTTTTGATGATAGTTGAGCTCTTTACATATAACCTAATCAATCCAAGAATTGAAAAAGTAAGTGAGCTGATATTTTGTCAAAAACACTCATTGTCTGTCCTTAGATCTGGTGTCTCCTTTGCTGTGATATCACTGACCTGGAACACACTTGATCAAGATTTATTCACTGTCTATGACTATCCATAATTTTTATTTTAATGTATTGATTTACATTGATATGATCTCACTGCAGACATTAATTCTTGTGTTGATATTAGATTTTGATTCTGCTTTCATTTTGATTTTATGCATGTTTTCTGTGTGTGAAGGCAATGTCACAATGAGTTCTGTGATCTTATTATGTTACCTTAGGAAACTTATAAGTTTCTTCAACTTAAAAGTTTAGGGGGAGTAACAATGGAAGAGTTTTTCAAAATTTGCACCTATATAAATTTGTAAGTGGAAATGCTTCTCTCAAAGTTGAGAAATAGAGATTAGAATATGTTTTGAGACTAAAATAAAGGGAAAAGAATTTTGAATTGAAAGGATGATGCTATATGTTTAAAGTTTATGTGAGTGTGATCATAAACTTTTGAAAATGATAATTTGAACTTATATAAATTTTCAAAGTTGAGAAATAGAGATTTGATTATGTTTTGAGACTAAAATGAAGAGAAAAAGAAATTTTCAAAAGTTAAACAACAAGTTGAGAATTAAAAATTGTTGAAAAATAATTTGAGTGTGCAAAAAGTAAAAAGTTCAAATTTGAAGGGCTAAAATATAAATTTTGAGAAATTCAAAATTATGCTTATCATGTTTAAATATTATTATGAAATATTGCTAATGTGTTTAAACAGTGTGCAGGTGAAGAATTTTGAAAAACACAAGTGTAAGACTCATGAAAGTCAACTAAAAGTCAACTCATGCGCCTAAATAGTGTTCATATGTCTAAATAGGAGCATGATGAACTTTGTGGAAATAATTCAAGCGTTTGGACATTTTTCATATTCCCATGCGCCTAAACAGTTGCAATAAGTCCATGAGTTAACCAAGTGTTTCGGCGTTTCACACAAACTCATGCGCCTAAACAGTGAATGAGTCTGATTTTAACCAAGTGTTAGATGTTTAAGAACTTCAGATGGCTGAACAGTGCAAATGCGACTGAACAGTGCAAAAGCGCCTAAACAACGCTTATGCATCTGAACAGTTCTCATGCGTCTGAGTCCATATGACCAAAAAGTGTTCATACGTATCATTACTTTGTGAATTTTAGGGTTTCATACGCACAAACAGTGCTAATGCATCTAAAATTTCACTTAATATATATTGAACACTTACACTTGTTTTGTCATTCACACTCAAAATTCTCTGAAAACCAAAAAGACTCTAAATTATCAACTCTCGGTCATCATCAAAATAGCCGATTATCAATGATTGAAGTAAATCTTGTTGAATATTAGATAGTATTTGAGTTCATAAACGTAAGTTTGTGATTCGAATGAGTAGATTTTGATTAAAACTTGATTATTTACATAGGCGTTTGATTGCTATTCAGGCATTCAAACACTATGACATTCAAAGTTTAACTAATCAAATCTTAACCATATATAAAATTGATTCTGGATTGTTGATGTATATCAAATTTCAAGTAATTTGATATATTTTTTGTGGACTAAAATTGAAAATGATGTTTATAAGAGATTGCATAGC
Source organism: Flaveria trinervia (assembly GCA_025506515.1). Classification (NCBI taxonomy): domain Eukaryota; kingdom Viridiplantae; phylum Streptophyta; class Magnoliopsida; order Asterales; family Asteraceae; genus Flaveria; species Flaveria trinervia. The sequence continues at coordinate 75,682,671 of CM046448.1, forward strand.
CGGGTCCTTCGAAGGAAGAAGAAGAAGATGAACAGACAACTTCAAATTTTGAATAAATATATAAAAATAATTTTTTTAAATAAAAAAATAGAAAAACTCAGAATTCAAATAAGTGATTGATAAAATGATTAATTCAAAATGAATAAATTTAAGAATTTCACAAATTAAATTCATAAGTCAAAAGTTAAAATCATATGTCAAAATTGAATTCAAAATTGCAATTTCATATGTAAAAATGAAAGTCATTAATCAAAATTTAATGTTCTAATATTCTTTATCTCTATATTTTTGCATATGGCAACTTTAAAATTTGAGCCTAAACATAATGTTACTGCATTTCTGGATGAGAAAAATAGGGAAGCTGTTGGATATGAAGAAATGATAAGATTTTTGCTATGATCAAAATATGTCTATGCTATGTGTGCAAGACCAATGATTAATGCAAGATTGATCATGAAATTCTGGAGAACTGCTAAAATAGAAAGAGATGAAGAAGGAAATAAAGTTGTTAGACATTTCATTACATTTTGATAGAATGCTTGAAGTCTCTGAACAAGCAATCAGAACAACTCTTAAACTTGGAGAAAATGACCCAGAAGACTTATCTGCGTATACTTTCAATGAGTGTAGAGATGTATTTGTGCAAATGGGTCATCCTGATGACTTTCCAAAGAAACAATTCTTCAGAGCTAGAGTGTACAAACATTGGAAACCGTTGTGTTACATATTTCAACACTACATGTTTAAAAGAAGTGCTGGTTGGGATTCATTCTCAGTAGACATTGCATCTCCTATTATTGCTTTAGCCATAAATAGAAGCTTTAACATGGCAAAGTGGATAATGAATGGATTCATATTCAATCTTGAAAGAGGAAAGAGAAACAAATACTTGATGTATCCAAGATTTCTCCAACTTCTCATAAATGAAGAGAATCCAGACTTATATGTTGAAGGAGTTGAAGGTGATAAATTGCAATTGGAGCACATGTATGAATCTGTTTATAAAAGATTGGCTATGATTACTAGTGCTCAAAACATTCCTTTGTTTGAATATATAAGGAATGTAGCTATGGATGAAGTAGACATAAATCAACAACATTATCATTTGTCTGAAGATGAACCAATAGAGCCAAATGATCTTATTGAGGATGTTGTAGATGATATGATTGATGATGATGATGAAGAAAGTGATGATGAAGATTCTGAAATCTCATCAGAAGATGAAGATGATTATAATAATGATGATGATGATAATGACGGTGCAACTGAAGCACATCAAGAATCAATTGATGAAAGAAATGAAGATGCGAATGTAAATGAAACACAGAACATAGCTGAAGAAACTACTGATGCTGATATTCATGATAATCCTGTACATGAAGATCAAGGAGATGAACCAGATGTTGGTGTACATCAAGAAGGTTCACAAAATCAATCTTTTGATTTTGATTTCATGAATGATATTTTATATGAACTAGTATTTCAAGCTAAAGAGAATGAAGAATTAGAAGAAATCCTTATGAATACAACACAAAATGTTTCTGTACAAACAGAGGGGACAGTAGATGTTGATGAGATAGAAAATTTGAAAGAAGAGAATATGCTTAAAGGGAAAGAAATTGAAGATTTAAAGGCTGAAAATGAAATATTGAAAGAGATTAATATATCTCTTGAATCAGAAATTCAAACTTTAAAGGATGAAAATTCAAAGTTAAAAGAAGAAAATGTATTGAAAGATAACAAGATTGTGAGCTATGCTAAAGATAAAGAAGATATGATCAAAAACTTTGAAGTGATGATAAAAGATTATGATATTCTTGAAGAAAAATTCAAGAAACTGTCTGATGAAAATGAAAACTTGAAAGATGAATTGATAAAGATAAAATAATCTCAAAAGCCTTTATCTCCAGATCCAATTATCAGTTCTGAAATGAACAATGTTGAAGAAAATCCTGAGATGAGTAAAGGAAAAAGGAAAATTTATGATATTCCACATGCAAATTTATCTGAGTCAGCTTCAAAAGCTCAAAGAATAGAAGAAAATGTTGAAGAGCAAAACTATCAAGAACAAATTGAGGTTTTAGTAGACATTGAAGAAGTTTACAATGATGATTGGTATGATGAAGTCTTGAATGAAAAAGATATAGATGAAGCACAGTTTGTATCAAATTTCTCTTCGTAGGAAACAACTCAAGATCAAGAAGAAGTACCACAAGATTTCGAAGACAGATACAACTATCTTGTGAGGATGAAATACAACAGAGTATTTTGGATGGACTAATTGTTTCTCAGATTAATAATGAATATGAAAAATGTATTGCTGTTGAGTCAGTTACCCTAATTGATCCTAATGAAATTGTGATAGAACATGGTGAATGGAACAAAGCTAGAGAAAGTATTAATGTAGAAGAATTATCAAGCTCTGAGCTGCACCATCCAGATCCTGATACTATGAGTATTCCAGCATTAAGATCATCGTTGCAAGCTAGAAACTATCCATGGAGGAAATTGAAACGATTACAATCTATATCTTTAAGGAATCTTGTCAGAAGCTTTCAAGAGACTGAAAAACAATCAAAGAAAATGATTATTCTTGATACAGATAATCCTCAATATCTTGAGATCACAAAAAGAACAAGAGTGTTGAAACCATAAGATATTAAACAAATGGCAAGAAAATCTGATGCATATGATAGTCGAAAAGATCTGATCAAAATGTTTTCAGGTACTGAAAGGCAAGTTTACAAAGCCTCATCTGAACAAATACAAATTTTTGATAATGCCAGATCGACAGGTGACTTGGTAAGGATTGTATTGCAGAAAGGACAATCAGTTGCTGAATTGCTAAATGCTATGATTGCTCCAGATTTTATAAATCAAGTAAAAATAATTACATGGAAGTATGATGAGATTTTTTATGCTTTTCTGATAAAAAGAGTAAATGTTGTTTGTATTGTCTATCATTTTTACTCTAGCATCATTAAGCTTCCTATGCAAGATTTGAAAGAGCTAAATAAATTACCTCTGATCAATCCAACTGACTCCAAACAAGGTAAGATGATGGTAGAATTACTGAGAAAAGGAATGGATAGATCGAGTAATTTTCTTCAAACTTGATATGATCAAGAAGATAAAGAGTACTTTGCTACTTTAAAGAAGAACAAAAATCTCAAGGGATTACAATCAGAAGAAGAACACTTCATGATTGAATTTTATGATAAGTACTTTGAAAAAGTAACTACTCCTAGTTTGAAAGTGATTGATGGTAACCAGAAATCAAAACCAATTCTCAGATGGTTTTATAACACTGAGACGTTTGAGCTTAAATTGGTCCGAAATCTCGAACACTGGGATGAGGATATGATTACTCTTTTTGGTGCTTTTGAACTCAAACTGTTACATCCAAGTTATATAGCATTTTTGTCTATACAAAAGTTTGAAAAAGTATATCTAGAGATTGTTGAGCAAGACAAGAAGTATTTCATTTCCATAATCAATGTGATGAATGCGGCTATGGAAAGAATATCATTGCGGAAAGCTCTTGCTTATGCTAATATTGTGAAGAAAGATATAAAAGACATTGAATTTATGAGAATTTCAAGGAAAGGTGTTTTAGAAGTATACTCAAAGGATAGTCAAAATCCTATTGAGTTATATGCAAATATTGATATCACCTATTTATCAAAAGATACTTTGGAAAGAATGAACAAGATGGTGATAAAGACAAACGAAGCTAAACCAGAGCAAGGCATTCTTGCTAGCAAATTCAAGTCTGCTATTGCTAACGCTTTGAAAGAACAAGAGATGTACCAAAAAAAGCCAATGTTTAACATAAATGAAGAACCAGAAGATTTCTTTGATTGATGAGATCATAAGATAGAAGAGGAAAGCCAAAGATAAAGCTGAAGGAGAGATAGAAAGAAGAAAAGAGTGAAGATTTTGAAGACCGAAGACCATGTAAATCTTAGGGGGAGTATTGTTAGTACTCTAGAAAGATTAACATCTTGTCTTTATGTGTCTTTTTAATATTTGTAACAGTATAGGGACTAGTTTTGTAATTAGTTAGTTCCTTTATGTTTCGTTATAAGTAGCTTAGACTTGCGGTAGTTAGTAAGAGTCGATAACACATGTGTGTGTAAATCATAACTGCTTAGTTACTCTGTAATTGTCTTTGCTTGATATTAATGAAACAGTAAATTTTGTTGATATCTTGCTTGATTTGATTACTTTGTTTGTATTTTCTTTGAATTGTGCTCATACATCATCATAGATTGATTCAATTGATCCTATCAATTTTCCACAGCTTCTTCATCAGAGGAGGAGTCACTATCTTCAAGTACTCCCCCTGAGTTGTTAGATGAGCTACCTTGTGAACTGGATGATGTTGAATCTGGAGCCGATGTGTTCAAGACATCATACATCATCTTGGTTGCCAACTCGTCGTCAGAAGTGGAGAGTGGTATATTGAAGGACTTGAAGAATCCATCATAGTCGAAAAAGAAGGTGGGTCCTTTTCCAGCAGGTGGTGTGGTGTATCTCTGAATGTCAACGTTACACCACACTTCTACTTGACCCATTGAGTTGTTGTAAACTCTATTGTTTGGTATGTTTTATCCTAGAAAGATGCCTTCATCAGCCTTCTTGCTGAATTTTCCTTCCTGAGTCTTCTTCAGTAGGGTGCACGATGCACCATATGGCTCGAGACACTTGAGATAAGGTTTACATCGTTGTAGTAACTCGTAGCACGTTTTGCCATGGCGTTTAACTACCAGAACTCGATTTAACATATAACACGCATTTGCAACTGCCTTGTTCCAGAATTGGATAGGCAGTTTCGAGTCTGCTAGCATTGTCCGTGCCATCTCTATCAAGCTATGATTTTTCCTTTCAGCAACGCCGTTCATCTGAGGAGTGTAGGCAGAGTTGAACTGGTGCACAATTCCCTTTTCCTTACAGTAAGTCTCCATCCATTTCTTGAACTTGGTTTCGTTGTCTGAGCGCACTTGACGTACCTTCAGCTTGTAGAGGGACTCTAGTGTAGTTACTAATTCTTTGAATGACTCAAATGTTTCTGATTTGGATTTCAGAAACATTACCCAAGAGAATCTTGAGTAGTCATTAGTAACTACATAGCAGTACAAGTCGCTTGCGATGCTTCTTGTACTGACTGGACCAAACAGATCCATGTGAAGAAGTTTAAGAAGAAGTTCAATGGAATGAACTTTCTTTTCCTTATGAGACTTCTTCGTCTGTTTTTCTTTTTGCATGCAACACAGAAATCCGGAAGTTCGAAGTTTTTGACGTTAACTCCTCTCACTAGATCATTCTAGATGAAGTGATTCATCTTCCGTGGATTTATGTGTCCCATTCTCCTATGCCAAGAGATGGAATCTTCTCAGTAGCTTTTGACAAGAAGCACTGAACTTTAGGGTGGAGGCCTTTGATAGGTCCAAGACATACAGGTCATTATATCTTGATGCAGACATTAAGACTTGGTCCTCCGGAATCACATAGTCCCTTTTCAGGACATAGCACTTCATGTTGTCAAATATTACTTTAAAACCTTTATCACATATTTGGAAAATAGAAAGCAAGTTATTTTGAAGTTGTTGAATGTAGTTTACCTTGTCAAACTTCACTTTCTGATTACCCACCTCCCCTTGAGCTGTGATATACCCACCTTTGTTTCCAGCAAATGAAACATGGCCTCCTTTGATTTGTTTGACATTTGATAAGAGAGCCATGTTCCCTGTCATGTGCCTGGATGCTCGGCTATCAACAATCCACGTGTTGGTTTTAGCACTATAACAAACACCCTGCACATTCAATTGAAAACATTAGTTCAGGTTGGGTACCCAAGCCTTCACTGGCTTGGATTTCCCAGAGGCATGCCACATCATAAACTCAACCCATTGACCGTTGGAGGGTGAGGAAAGCTCAGATGTCTTCTTGTTCTCATTTTCAGATACTAAGGTTGGTTTTTCCTTCCATAAGCCAGCTTTGTGTAAGGCCTGTTTGTGATAAACAGACGACTGGCTAATGGGTTGAACTTTGTGTTCACTATCCATTTTAGGAGGTGTCACTGAGTTCCTCTTAAAAGAGCTAGGTTTTGGTTCTGGAAGTTCAACTTTCCTCCTTGGTGTTTGATAATAAGGACAATGAGACGCAATGTGTCCATACTCTCCACAGCTGTAGCATGATCTTCTTTCGACTTTATGATTTAACTGTTTTTGTGGAGATGTATGTGGCACATGGTTGACCTTACTCTGTTTGGTTTGAAACACTTCTTGTTTAGATGTATTTTCTAGTTTCAAAAATTTAATTGCTTTACGTTGTTTAACATCTTTTCCATTTTGTTTACATGGACTTTGACATGATACACATGATTGGTTAACATTACTTGTCTTTTTAGGTTCCAATTTGACTATGGTTGACCCAGATTAACTTTTTCAAATTCTTTTTCCAGATTAACACAAGGCATTTTACCTTTTGCCTTTGAAGAGACCTCCTTTTGTTTAGTGCTAGAGTCGTTTAAATTACTTGTGGAATCTGGATCACTAACAAGAGGAGGGGACACCACATGATCCTTGATTGGATTGTTATTAATTGGTTTTTTGCATTCATCAAGATCTCATGTGATGGTGGTACCACTTTATATCTCAATCCCTCCCCGTTGTTACGCTCTCTCACTAAGTGTTGAACAATACGAGATGAACTTGTCCAACTATGCAGTTTTTGCTTTAAGGAATTAACTTCGACTTCTAAAACTACCTTTTGTTTCTTAGTGTCCTCTAGGGAGTTAAGATAGAACTTAATATCATTTGACTGGTTAAAGGATACAACCTCGGTTTCCTTAAGTTGTTTGTTCAGCAGTTCTATCTTTTCTTTGTAACTGTGTTCATTTTGTTTAAGAATTCTATTAGCTTCAGTGCACAGTTCCAAGTCCTTTACTAAGCTATCATTATGAACAAGCATGATTTTTGAATAGTTTGTTAGTATTACTTACCTGAGATGGTTATGATGAATCGGCCATGAGAGTAGAGTCTGTTTTCTCTTGTTTCGGTGATTCTAACATCATTGCAGGTTTCCCTTCTTCAGGCAGGTAATTAACAACTGGTGCAGTGTCTTTAGAGTTGGACATCACGAGCTCCACTGCTATATCTCCTTCACTAGCAGAATCGTCATCTATATCCTTAACACTAGCGATGTTGGATTCTCCCGGTGAGACAAACCGAAAGCTCCAGTCCTGTCCTCATCATCATGAGCAGTCAAGGCTTTGGGATCCTTGCTTGACGAAGTAGGACTGCTAGTGGGTTCATCCTGACGATTGAAGGAGGAGAAAGGATTCCCGTTTCCAGTCTTCTTAGGCTTCACACACTCACGTTTGTAGTGCCCTTTCTCACCACAGTTGAAACAAGTCACCTTTGACTTGTCGTAGCCAAAGGTTGTGTCCTTAGTTGCAACCAAGTTCTGTTCGGTCTTCTTGACAAACTTCTTAGCGCCCCGGACAGCACTTGCTAAGGCCCACATGATATCCATCTGTTCCAGCTCTGTCTCATCTACCTGCTCGTAATCCTCATCAGCCAGATGGCAGTTCCCTATCTTTCGAGCAATTAGTCCATCATAGGAGTGGACTGCCGTAGCTAAAAGATCCATATGCTCTTTAGCTACTTCAACTGTGACATTATAGAAGTTTTCGGTCTTCAGCTTTGCTGCATTGGCTTCAGGTACTATGTATTGGGTACCAGACGACCCTGACGTTTCTGACCCTAAAGAGGATGCTTGAGAAGGACCAGCCGAGCTTGATACAAAAGCAGTCTGTAGTGGTGCTCCAGACATTTTGGCTTGAGGAGTCGCGTTGTACAGAGCTGGATTCTGATCATAAGTAGACTTTTAGGCTCTATACTCATCCTTAGCTCTTCCTCTCACAGTTTCAGAATGAACTCATTGATATCTAACTTCGTTAGCATACCATTCTGTCTGAGATTGGAGACAAAGGAAACCCATTTCTCCAGCACCCCATCTGCAAAGTTAGACACTTTGCCTTCCATTGACGTCGTTACTCCATGAGTGTGCATCTCACTCATCAAGTGGTAGAATCTATCGATAACGTCATCTAGGCTTTCTTTTCCCATTGAGGAGAAGTTGTCAAACTCCTTCTTTAAGGCCTTAGCTGTTATAGCCTTGAATGATGCATTTCCGTCATACCTTTTCTCCCATGCATCCCATAACTTCTTTGCTTGCGTATACTCCAAGAATTGGTTGAAAATATCCTTGGGAATTGACTGCGTAAGCAAAGCATAGACTTTCTTCTCAGCATTGTATTTGACTTTTTGTCCATCAGTCATGCCACCCTGTGTAAGTTTGACTCCATCCGCTTCTACTGGCATGCTGTACCCCGTCTCTATAGATTCCCACAAATTGGGATCTACTCCATTTAAGTAGATCTCGAAACATTGCTTCCATTGTGGGTATTCGTCTAACGTGATTAGCTTAGGGCGTTTATTGTGATTCCCTACTTCATTCTCCGGTAGCAGTAAGTTTTGAATACATGAGGCTCTCCCTGCTGTGAATGCTGAGTATTGGTCCTCCATAACTATAAACTTTAACTTTAAACCTAACTGTTTTATTTGTGCAAATGAAGGTGTGCGATTGGGCTATTCGGACGATTGAACTATACAGATGGTTCAATCGTGCGACTGAACTAATGTGGATGGCTTAATCGGGCGAATGAACAAGTGCGGATGAACAATGCGAATAGACTACTCAGTCGTACGAATGGAGGTACGAAGGAGTCCAATCGTGCCTATGGGGGATGCGTATGAACTCAGTGCGATTGAGTCAATCATGCGACTGAACCTGCTGGATTTCGAAAATTCATAGTTTTAAGGTGTTTTGGACCCAAAAACACGAATTTCTTGCTAACCCTAATAGCGGTATGCCGGAAAAACTAAACTTTATGATCAGGAGATGTCTAAAACCCAATTTGACACAAAAAATTACGTTTTTGAGTGGAAAAACATAATTTTTATATCAAAACGATTGAATCACACATAAATCTAGAGCCAAGGCTCTGATACCACTTGTTAGGATCGTGTATCGAACGAATACTAACAGATTTACGCGTGTACCGAATCAAATAGTGCGGAATCCTATTTGATTGGCGATCCAATCAGTGAGAACGCATGTAGAATCAATTAAAGATTGAATCTAAACGTTAAGAACGATTGGCAATCAATCTACTACGATCTATGAAGTTAGAACAGGTTGCTAGATGTCTCTTGATGGCTAGGGTACGTGTACGTATCAAATTGTTCAAAGTGTCATGTTTTTCCACGAATTAAGTGGTGTTTATAGGTAAGGGTTTCTCATTCGTGCGACTAAACCATTTGCATGGTTCAGTCGTGCGATTGAGTCATGTGGTTGATCCATTCGTACGACTGCAGTCGTGCGACTGAGCCAATCTCATGTTTCAGTCATGCGACTGAGCCAATCTCATGTATCAGTCGTGCGACTGATCCAGGCTCTTGGTTCAGTCGTGCGACTGGTCCATTAACATGAAGTTATTCATGCGTATGGTCTATTAGCATGGGCCATTCGCATGAGAACTTCACATGATTAAGTTAAACATGTTTCTCAATTGTTATTAACCAAGATCTATGCAAACAACCACAAACCTATATAATTAGTTCAATAAGCGTTAACCTACTAATAAATGAAACAATAAAATTATAAGCATAACCACAAATAGTATTTGATTAAGTACTCAAACTATTACATATACGTAAGACATGAAAGACATATTACATTCAGCTCATAAACTAGGTACACATGTATCTACAGGCATCATGGTTTTTTTGAATTCCCTTGTCTTCATGTCTAACTCAAAATATTTAAGCTTATTAATGGTATCCATTAGCTTGTAATCAGTGAAACCTCTTTCTTGCTTTAGCATTCTCACCTCAAGGCTCCATTAAGGTGGGAAAGAATCTAGCAATGTGCTAACTTGCTCACTATTGGAAAGCTTTTCATCGTATTTCTTTAGTGTGCTTGATACTATAAGAAAATTATTATTGAGATCTATGAGACTCTCATTCTTGTATCCCACAAAGGAGTTGAATTCCTCTTCTGCTTGAACACTCTTGTCTTTCACCAACTCGTCATTACCATCGTAGAACTCGCACAAAGCATCGAAAAGAGACTTAGCATTCTTATGCTCTGTGAATCGATTGTAGATATCAGGTGAGAGACATGAGTCAATGCTCTAAAAGCTTTTTGGTCTCGATCAATCAGTTTCAAATCCTTTTCATTGAATGTTGATAGGTCCTTGTTTTGAGATACTACATCACCAATAGTGACAGTTGGTATATGAGGACTAGAAATGATAGATTTCCATTGACTGTGGTCAGTATAGAAAAGGAAGGCTTTGAGACATCTCTTCCAATCCTCGAAATGATCCCCGTTTATGAGTCTTGGAGGTCTGTTGGGAGCACCACTTTCAAGATCAGCCAGGGTGAGGGAGGTCAACTTTGACATTGTAGTTTCGTTGGTGATGAATTAGTTTCGGCGGAAGAAGAGGTAGTTTCGCTGAAGAAAGATAAATTCATAGGCAATTTCGCTGGGAAAACTAGTTTTGCTAAGTTGTCGTAGTTTCGCAGGCAATTTTGGCAGCAGTTTCGCTAGCCAAATGCCTAAAACATCTTAGTTTCACTAACAAATTTGCACGAAACAAGCTTGAACTTTCGTTCAATAATACTTTCAGCAACAATTTTGCATGTAAATCACCCACAAGCACTGTTAAACTTTCGTTCAATGAAACTAGTTTTGCAGGACAACAGAAAACAAATTCAATGAGGATAACCATTATAGTTTCACCGGAAGAACATGTAATTTTGTAGAATGAACTTATAATTTCGCTGAACGAAGCTGAAAAGCTTATTCAACACGAAATAAACCTAAAATCATCAAAAAATCAATGGATTTGAGATCTGATGATAAACAGAGTTTCCCCAACCAACAACCAACAAAATTCAATCAAATTCCATATCAAATATGTTGGGTTTGTTGGACCAAATCAAACTAGTTTAACCATTTAAACTTGAAAACACAGCGGATTAACACCTAATATTATCATTTGTAATCTGAAAATAAGGTTCATTTCATAACAACAACAAACCCAAGAACATAAGGATCTTATATATGTGTTTGAACTAGCTATCACCAATAAATAACAACCCAAATAAGCCATACATACTACCTTCCAAAGGCTGCTGAAAAACGAGATATAGATGAGAAGAATGATGTTCTTGAACAACCAAAACACCAAGGAGAGGTGTCCTCAAGCTTCCATACCCACAAGCATCAAGCATACACCATTCTAGCTAAGATTTGTACACCCCAAACGACCAAGAAGGCTGCTAAAAAATGATTTTCAGCCTTGAATAAACTGCTGGAGAACCGATTCTTCAGCCTTGATTGAGCTGCTGGAAAAACTGATTTCCAGCCTTGATTACCTTCAAGAAAGGGAAGAAAGTTTGTTCTCCTTGGTCTTTTGCATGTATGAGAGAGAGAGAGAGTTGGAGTGTGTATCTTGTTCTTGGATTATGGTCAATTGAAAGCACACAAGACCCCTCCCCATAAGGGGCGGCCGAAATGTACAAGGGAGGGGGTTTTCCCCTAAAAACCGTCTCCAATTTTTAATAAACTAGTTGTTTTAATATTTATATAATTAACCTCTTAATTATATAACTCATACACACTTTTATTATTTGATGTTATTTAACTAAATTAAACAACATTACAAATAATATCCAGGAACAAAATATCCGTATAAGTTGTTCAATCTAATATGCAACTTATTTAGAAAAACCATTTTCTAAATTGTGTAATTATTTAATTGCATGATCATATCATCAATTAAATATTAATTGGTGTTTGCTAAGCTTGTTATTGGTATGACCCGACTTGGATCATTACGTACTAACCACATCAATATTCTATGTGTCTTGGGCATAAAGAATCCAACAATCTCCCACTTGCACAAGATTCATAGAAGATTGATGCAAGCAGTAAATACCGCCTAACAACGGTTTACTACCCTTAATATGCATGACTTAAAGCCATTCAATAACATCATCCCCTTCAAGTATCCAACTTGAAATGATTTAGGTGAATCAATCATTTATCCTTTTGTTTCAGATGTCATGTTAAATCCAAGGACATAGAATGATCATTCCTTGTTGATTTAACTTAATCAGGCCTTAGACATCTTGCTCTCAACGAATAAGAGGAACAAGTTCCATCTTGACTACATACGTTTTTCACAATCACCTCGTGTCACTCCTGAACATAGCCTTATGTACAGCCCATTATTTTAGAGTAGTGAAGAACTAGCTCAAAGTATAACATTTGGTGAATATCAAAACCCAATATGTATCTCAGGTTGGAGGATACTAAATGATATTCTCCTTTACTCAAATTTACTTATGATCAATCTACAAGATTCCATGTAGTAAAATTGAGATGCGGGTCAGTCCAATATTTGTATACCACAAATATCTATGAATGTTGGCAGTAACCAATTGCCCTATATTCATTCCTTATGAATATCCACCAATCCATGTTCATAATAGTCTTACATTCATATTTGTTCCCACAAACATGACCGACTACGGACATTTAGAATAATAAACATATTCATGGATCTATACAAGCTAAAATGAATATAACTCAAAATATCACAAGTATATAAAGAGTTAAATATTACATTGTTTCAAACTTTTAAATACTAAACAGATCAATTCCAGTCACTAGAATATCGAAGTTGTTGGACCAAAAGAACCAATGAGCTAGATCAGAAAAACCTTTGTCTCACAAGACATCACAACAACTGCTAAAGACTTGATCAGCTGTTTGACAAAGTCTGAAGATCAACAGCTGAAGACTAAAGTACTGAAGACTTCAACAGCTGAAGACTAAAGTACTAAAGATCAACAGCTGAAGTACAAAGACTGAATACATCAGCTGATGACAACAATTGAAGTTCAAGAAGTCCAAGTACTGAAGCCTTCAGTGTTTGTCACAACAGCTGAAGAATCATTCTTCAGTTGTTGTGATGGTTTCCTTTCAGTAGTTTTATTTTCTATTTCAGTACTTGTAAAACGACTGAAGAGCATGTTCTTCAGTCGTTGTTGTTTCAGTAGTTTCTTTTCAGTAGTTGTAGTGATAGTTTACACTTGGTATTTTTGTAAGAAGATGTCAGCTGTTTGACATCTTCAGTAGTTGTGTTAACCTTCAGTAGTTTGAATAATTCTGTTAGATGTCACTATCAAGTGACATCAGCAGAAGTCACATCTCCTATATAAGAGATGTTGACCTAATTGTATATGTGAAATTTTGCCACCACGAAAGCATATGAATGAAATATTCTATTTGCAGAATTCTCTCTCTCTATAACCGTTTACTCTTACATTGAATATCAATTGTGTTCTTGTGAATTGTCTAATTCATTCTTTGAATTCCGCTGCAATACTCTCTAATCAAACAAACTTAGATCACTGATCCTAACAAATGGTATCAGAGCGGGTTAATCATTGATTGATCTAACAATTGATCATTGAAACTGCTATTCGATATCTATGTTTGATTGAATTAGCATATTTGCAAGAATTGGTTATAGATAATTGAATCTCTGCTGCTTTCGTTATTTGCTTTGAGTTTTCTCCTGGTTCAATTTGGTTTGTTGTGTTTTGTTCTAAATCCTAACAAGAATTTGGTTTGCTGCTTTCGTTAATTGAATTTGGTTGAATCTGAGAATGACTACTCCTTCTAATGAACCTCACAATACTGGTTCCTCAACCAAGCCTCCGATGCTGGTTAGGACTGAGTATAACATATGGCAACGAAGAATGCTTCATCACCTGTCTGTTAACAATTCAGGTTGTTGGACATCTGTGGTACATGGTCCACACAAGCCTATGGTGAACAATCCGGAAACCAATCAAATGGTTCCGAAGAAAAAGGAACAATACTCAGATGAGGATCGGAAACTGTTTGAGATTGATGCTAAAGCGCATGGTATTCTGGCCATGGCTCTACCTAATGAAATCTATTCAGGGCTTATGCATCATGAAACTGCTCATGACCTCTAGAATGCATTGAAGGAACAATTCGGTGGAACTGATGAGGTCCTAGCAAACAACAGAGAAATCCTTGCCCAACAATATGAGACATTCTCTCATAGGAAGGGTGAGACACTGACTCAACAGTTTGAGCGTTTTTCCTGTTTGATCTCTGAGCTGAAAATGGTCAAACATTAATACACCAATAGCCAGATGAACAACAGATTCCTCAGATCACTGCCTGAGAGATGGGACACATACACCATTTTCCTACGCCCCAGTGCAAATCTGGATAGCCTATCTCTCACCCAACTCCATGGGAAACTGCTTACATTTGAAAGAGAGAAAGAGCAGAAAAGGAAACTGGCATCATTAGGAGAGCTCACTGATGACTTTGTACCAGGGAACACTGCCTTGGTTGGTCATGAGTCAGAATATGCTGCATCTGAAAGTAATTATGATGAGCATATAGATTTCTCTTCAAACAGTCCTGATCATGCATTTGTTGGAGTTGATAGTCAGTCTAGCTGTAATAGTGACAATTTGTGTGTCATCATGGATGATCTGAAGGATATTACTGATGATGACTTAGAAGAGATGGATATTCTAAGCCAAATGGCCTTGATTAATATCAGATCTCAAAAATTCTACAAGAGAACTGGTAGGAAATACCTGGACTCTCTGGCAAAACCAAAGTTGGTTTTGACAAGAGTAAGTTGAGGTGTCACAAATGCCACAGGCTTGGGCACTTTGCAAGAGAGTGTAGATCATCTGGATCTAACTCTTCTGCACCCTTTGTGACCTTTCCAAGTAATATTCAACAAAACATAAGGCAACATCCTGCTAGTTATGGTCATCATTCACAACCTATATCTCCTGCATATTTTGTCCCTCAGGGTCCAATGTCATATCCATATCCCTGCTATTACATGCCTCAGCCAAATCCAGTTCAAGCTCCTATTGCACAATAACCACAAGCGTTACCTGAGCCTCTACCATCTTAATCATCTCAATCACAATCTCATCACAGCTTCTTCACCCCTGGGATTGTTGACTGGAGCAGTTTACCAGATGATCTCTCTCGTAATGAGCATTTATTTGCTGGTGATGGTCAACATGGTGGTGAACATCCTTTTGGGAATCTAGCTCTCATGGCCCTGGAATCTACTGAGAGTTCATGCTCCAATGCATCTTCTTCACAGGTAACCCATGTATCCTCTAAGGCTAAGGCCAAGCTTTGTTTTGAATCTTGCATAGATGCATTTATCTCTATTAGAGAGGCAAATGTAGCTTTAATAAATCAAAATTTAGAACTGAGCAAAACCTTTCCAAAAGAAAAGCTGAATATGAGTCTGTTATTAAAGATAAAGATGATGAGATTTATAAGCTTAAATGCCAATTAAATGATGAAAAGGCTAAGCTAGAGGTCATTCTTGAGGACCATAGAGAACTCAAACAAAAACTTGCAGTTACCCAAGTTGAGTGTGACCGCTGGGTGTCATCATGCAAGGGATTTGAAATGCTGCTCAGCAAGCAATCTGCTTCGAATGTGAAGTTTGGAATTGGTTACAACCACATTGCACCACCAACAGATTTTACTCCAAAACCAATAGTAAAATCTAAAGGTGAAAGCAATTTCCAAACCACATCATCATGTGCATCATCCTCAAGTGATCTCCCAAAATCACAAGATGAAATCAGTGTTGATACCTCAGCAAATCAATTAGCTGATGGGTTAACTACTGATAAGCACATGAAGCTGAGTACCTCAGATGTTGTCCCTTAAAGTACCTCAAGTACTGAAGGGCAGGTTACAACAACTGAAAAGCATTTCAAATCAGCTGAAATAAAAGGATTAACAACTGCTGATAAAGAACAGCTGAAGAACAAGTCTTCAGTTGTTCCAGATTCTTCAATACTAAACAAAAGTACTGAAAGGAGGAAAGTACTGAATAGCACACCTTCAGTAGTTTCCACATCAGCAGTTGATCAATCCAAGATGAAAATCAGCCATGTGAAATATGTGGTAAATTCAATCATCTTTCTGATGAATGTTGGTACAAAAAAGGTTCCAAATTCAACAGAGATAAGCTCATTAAAATCTAGATGGATGAAATGAAAACTGAGTTTGAGACCAAGTTTGTACCACAATCATCCCAATGTGATAAACCCAAGACTTCAACTAAATCCAAAAAGAAGGATAGGATTCATCACAAAACAGCTGATCATGCTCCTAATGATAAACATCAGACTAAGTCTGTGAATTTTAAGGAGGAAATGGTGGGTCACAGGAACTCATCAAACACAAGTATTGATATGTCACAAGAGCTGAAAGCTTTGGCTACAAACCAGACATAACTTGTTATGATGGTTCAGCATTTGTTGGGGAGAGTTAACCAACTAGATGCACCTGTGATCAAACCACTGAAAAGGCATTCCAAGCCCAAATCCAAGAAATCCATTTCAGTACCATCTCCTTCTTCATCAGCTGTTAATCATAAGAAACAAGTTATGGTTACATATGTTGATGAAAACAGACCCAAAACCAAAAAGGTTTGGGCTCTAAACCTAACTAGTTACTTTTGATGAATGCAGGGTTCTTCAGCATGCCAAAGGAGCATCTGGTATGTGGACAGTGGAGGATCTATGCATATGACTGGGAGCAGTTCTCTTCTTAATGACTACTCTCAAGGAAAGAAGGGATTTGTTTCATTTGGAAATGATGCCAAGGGTTACATCATTGGGAAAGGATTTGTGTCTAATGGACAAATCCGGTTTGATGATGTTAACCATGTGGAGAATCTCAAGTAAATCTGCTGAGTGTCAGTCGGATGTGTGATAAAGGGCATGTTGCACTTTTCACAAGCCAAAACTGCAGGATTCTGTCTTCCGAAGTTCTGAGGCTGATTGACAAGGTATTGGATAAACATATTCTCCTGAAGGCCAACAGGATTGGAAGAGTATATCCTTGGATTTGTGAAAGAAGATTGATTTGAAGGGTCATCCATGCCTGTTCTCCAAAGCCTCTCCTCCGGAATCTAAACTGTGGCATAGAAGGCTGGGTCATGTTAATCTCAAAAACATGAATCAACTGATCCACAATAGTTTAGTGAGAGGTCTACCAATAAAGGAGTTCCACTGTGATGAAACTGCACTGCTTGTTTAAAAGGAAAACAGCACAAAGTCTCATTCCCTCCTATTGAAGAACCTAAGTCCACTGCCTGCTTGCAGTTACTACACATGGATCTATTTGGTCCTGTGCGAGTGATGAGCATGGCAAAGAAGAAATACTGTCTGGTAATTATGGATGATTACTCCAGATTTGTATGGACTTTCTTTCTGCATTCAAAGGATGAGGTTGCTCAGAAGATTATAAACTTTGTGTTGTATGTTGAGAAGCAGTATTCCCTATCAGTCAAGTGTATAAGGAGTGACAATGGAACAAAATTCAGAAACCATACACTTGATGATTTTTATCTCTCAAAGGGAATCAAGAGGCAGTTTAGCATCCCAAGGACTCCAGAACAAAATGGAGTAGTGGAGAGAAAGAACAGGACCTTAATTGAAGCTGCAAGGTCTATGTTGGCTGACTCTGGTTTGCCATTGACCTTTTGGGCTAAAGCTGTCAATACAGCTTGCTATGTGCAAAATAGAGTGTTAGTAAATCAGAGGTTGACGAAGACTCCATATGAAGTTCTACATCATTCGGCTCCTTTGATTTCATTTTTCAGAGCCTTTGGGTGTCCTTGTTTCATTCTCAACACAAAGGATCAACTCCACAAATTTGATCCTAAGGTGGATGCAGGGTATTTTGTTGGTTATTCATCTACTTGCAAGGCATACAGAGTCTTCAACTGCAGAACAAAGATAGTTGAAGAGACTCTGCATGTGAAGTTTAATGAATCTCCAAAGGGCAAGGTTCCACAAAACCCTGTGGAGTTATTTTATTTGGACATACTGCAATATGTTCCTTATCAACCTCCAGCTGTTGTAGATCATGTTGATAAATCATCTTCTGCATCATGTCTTCCACCTAGTGGTACTGAAGATGATGATGATATCAGTACTCACCTTTTCAAGTTTAGTGACCAACTGCCTGAGTCTGCTAAACTTGATGTTCCTGTAGCTTAGTAGCTCCATCCACAACAAATGCTGATGAGATTTCTGATTCCTCTACATCTTTTGATTTGCCATCTCATTCTTGGTTTCAAGAGTCTGCATCACCATCTGCTGCTGTTGAAGGTCCTACAAACACTTGCACAGATCTCATTGTTTATCAAGAGCTGAAGAATCACCCAATATCTCAAATCTTTGGTGATACCAATGCTGGAGTTTTAACAAGAAGTCAATTGTCCAATTCTGCTTCTATGCTCTCTTCATTAGTCAGCTAGAGCCAAAGAACTATCATGTTGCTTTGAGAGACAATGGATGGGTTGAAGCCATGCAGCTTGAGCTACTTCAGTTCAAAAAGCAGCAAGTGTGGGAACTGGTTCCTCTACCCCCAGGTAAGTGTGCAATAGGCACTAAATGGGTGTTTAGGAATAAAACTGATGAAAATGGGATTATCATCAAGAACAAGGCTAGACTGGTTGTACAAGGGTTTTCACAAGAAGAAGGTATTAATTATGATGAAACCTTTGCCCCTGTAGCCAGACTAGAGGCAATTAGATTGTTCTTAGCCTATGCTGCATTCCACAATCTTAAAGTTTTTCAAATGGATGTCAAAAGTGCATTTTATATGGTAAAATAAAAGAAGAGGTTTATGTGTGTCAACCACCAGGTTTTGAAGACAATAAACATCCTGAATGGGTCTTGATAAGGCTCTTATGGGTTGAAACAAGCTCCTAGAGCCTGGTATGAGACACTTTCCAATTTTCTTCTCAAGAATAATTTCACTAGAGGCTCCATAGATAAAACTTTGTTTATAAGAAGGTGGATCAGCATAAGCTACTTGTTCAAATTTTGTTGATGATATTATTTTTGCATCCTCTGATTCCCAGTTGTGTGATGATTTACATGTTAATGAAACAAAAGTTTGAAATGAGTGCAATAGGAGGATTACAGTTCTTTCTAGGCTTGCAAATCAAACAAAAGGCTGATGGAACCTTTATTCATCAGTCAAAATATACAAAGGATCTTTTGAATAAGTTTGATTTACAAAATTGTAAGCCCTGTTCTACTCCCATGTGCAACACCACACAACTGGATGCAGATCAGAAAGGTAAAGCTGTTGATGAAACACTTTACAGATGTATGATTGGGTCCTTGATGTACTTAACAACTTCTAGACTAGATATCATGTTTGCAACT
Source organism: Flaveria trinervia (assembly GCA_025506515.1). Classification (NCBI taxonomy): domain Eukaryota; kingdom Viridiplantae; phylum Streptophyta; class Magnoliopsida; order Asterales; family Asteraceae; genus Flaveria; species Flaveria trinervia. The sequence goes on from CM046448.1 coordinate 75,702,101, forward strand.
TGTGTTTGTGCTAGATTTCAGGCTGCTCCTAAAGAGTCTCATTTGATTGCAGTCAAGAGGATGTTTAGATATCTGCAAGGTACACAATCTCTAGGTTTATGGTATTCCATGGACACTCTTGCAAATTAGTTGCTTTTTTTGATAGTGACTATGCAGGGTGTAAGTTAACAAGAAAGTCAACTTCTGGTGGATGTCAATTCCTAGGCAACTGTTTTATTTCTTGGCAGAGTAAGAAACAAACATTTGTTGCTACATCCACAACTAAAGCAGAGTACATTGCTGCTGTAAGCTGTACTTCTCAGGTACTCTGGCTTTAGAACCAACTTTTGGATTATGGCATTACAGAGACTAAGACTCCATTATTAATGGATAGTGCTTCAGCTCTTTGCATTGTGAAGAATCCTGTCCAGTACTCTAGGACCAAACATATAGAGATCAAACACCATTTCATTAGGGACTGTTTTGAAAAAGGTCTGATTGATCCAAAGTTTGTGCCTAGTGCTGATGAGCTTGCATACATTTTTACTAAGCCTTTGGATAGTTCAACTTTCCAAAATCTTGTGTTAAGGCTTGGTATGCTGCAGCTAGAATAAGTGACAACTACTGATGATCTCAGTAAACAAGTACTGCTGATCATTAGTAACCATGTCACAAATAAGTATTGATTCTATACAAACTACTGATGTAGTTATAACTACTGATGTTAGTAAAAACATATAAGTACTGATGTCCTATGAAATACTGAAAACAGCCAAAAAGACTGATGAGTAAGTGTTGAGGACAGTATGAAACAGCTGAAAAGCTAAGAATTGCCGAAAACTACTAGCGGGAATTTTCTCTTCAGTTGTTTCTAAAACTGCTGTTTCATCTTAAACAACTGAAGCAAAACCAATGTCTTCAGTAGTTTCACAACTACTGATGACTAACACCAAGTCTTCAGTCGTTTACAACAACTGATGACAAAACCATATCTTCAGTAGTTTCACAACTACTGATGACTAACACCAAGTTATCAGTTGTTTCCAACATCTAAAGCCAAAACCATGGTTGTCAGTAGTTTTATAACTACTGATGCCTAAAACCAAGACTTCAGTTGTTTCAACCTCTGAAGGTTAATACCATGTCATCAGTCGTTTAAAACTACTGATGATTAACACTAAACCCTTCAGTTGTTTCCTAACCCTTACCCTATAAATACCTAATCCTATAGAGCTTCATCATCTCAAACCTAACGTTCAAAAACTCCAAACCTTCTCTCCCATTAATGGCGACCATGCAGCTTAAACCAAGACACAACTGTGTTTCCTACCTTACCAGATCACCCTTCTGGACGAAGTTTGATACTACCATTGATCTAATGGTCCATTCTCCATACAAAACGGCCTTCCTTATCAATCCTACCATTTATGCTGAATCCCTAAATCAGTTCTAGACGAACGTCACCCTTACCACTAGGGAGAATGACACCGAGTCTCTCCAGTTGTTCGTCAACTGCCGTAAGGTGGTCATCACTCCGGCAATCCTTCGCCAAACCCTACAACTGGATGATGCCACCTTCCCCGATGGTATTCAAAGGGCACCACTAATCTATCATTTGCCCAACATGGATACCAGGGTAACCTCAGCGCTTCTACCATCCAAAAGAGGCATTTCCATGACGCAGAACGCCTTATTTTTCATATGGTGAATGTCTGCCTAGCCCCTAAGACTTCTTCTTGGGATCAAATGTCAACCAGGTGGCAGCAGGTATTCTTCTCTATCCTTGAGCAACAAAACTTAAACTTTTCTGAAGTATTATTTCTTGAACTTAAGGATATGGTCTCAAAACCTATTGCTAACCGATGGATATTATATCCACGGTTCATAATGGCATAATAGAGAACCAGCTGAAAGCTGAGGGACTTGTTGGCCTTGGAGTCCCTGCCATGGCTGTATTGCCTGAAGTATACTCCAGGCACAACTCAGACCAGTCACTCAAACAGGCTGCCAAGCTGCGAAAAGCCACACAGCTGGTACCCACAGCCACCACCTCCAAATCCAAAGTCCCCACCAAACCCAAACACAAGAAACCCAAAAAGGCTGCTCAGGGAGATGAGTCCCCTGAGGATGCCCCTGCAACACAAACGCAAGATATATCTACTGGCCATAACCCCCCAGTAGATACACATACTCACCCACCCTCAACCGCTCAGGCTTTCTCTCAACAGGAGCCTGCAGCAACCACATTTGGGGCACCTATACATTTGGAACCTTCCTCATTTGAGGAGGTTGCCATTGAAACGCACCACTCTCCCCGGGTGCATACTGCTTTCACACCATCTCCCACTGCAACCGCCCCCCAAAGTCCTACCATAATAGTTGCAAAAGTGCTGACTCAGTTGCATTCCTCACCCCCTCCCGAGATACCAATCAAAACTGGGATAGCCTCAACATTGAGGGGGAGGATCCAAATGCTTCTGATACCCCACAGCACAAGAGTTACACGGTTCCATCTCCAAGTGTAGAAACGGAGATTAGAACATCTGGTGCGGCTGCCACTTCTCCTGCTTCAGGATATGATCAGGATACAGTTGGTAACATCCATAAGACCTCACCAGAGGCAACTGCCAATGAGGGACATAGTCCTGAGGCAGGAAGTCCCCAGTACCAAGAACAAAGGGCACATGCTACTACCCATCTACACTCAGAGCATGTACATCCTGATTCAATCAGGAGGTCAGGTGATTCAGCACAAACTGATGATGACCTGGGCTTTTTCTACGATGTTCTAGCCCACAATACCATCCTAGAGAATGAGGTGAGCAGACTCAAAGAGCTGCTTGCCAAAATGTCTCAAGATCAAGACCATCTACCCACAAACCCCACAGATGGCACCTTCAATTGAAGGTTTACCAAACACTGAGCCTGCCACATAACTGAGTCACCAGCCTTTGCTTTTGGCACCACCTCTCAGGAACAGAACCCCTCTGAGCAGATGGTTGCTATCTTCCAAAACTCCTTACCACTCATCACTCCCATCATCACTGACATAGTGCATAAAGCCATTAATGAGAGGATTCCCTCAAATCTACAAACCCTCATTGATGATCCTGTTCATAAATCTCTTTTTGCCTTCCAACCCCCTGATTCCAATGCAACCAAAAAGGGGGAGACTGCAAAGTGTAAGGTAGTGAAAGACAAGAAAAGAAAGAGAGTTGATGCTGAGAAAGAGCTGAGAAAGAGAAGGAGGTTGAGAAGGAACTGATCTCAGAACAGTTGATCACCTATAAAAGAAAGAAAAGTGCTGAGTCAAGAGCTGATGAAGAAAAATCATTAGAAGACCTTGTTAAAGATGCTGATGAAGCTCATAGCAGATCAATGGATAAAATTATAGATCAGCTATTTAGACATGGTCATGACACAACCACATTAGAATCTGAGATCAAAAGGCTGGAAATAAAAGAGATACAATCAAGATGGGCCGGTTATAGTGTGTTGGAAAGGGAGAGATTGGAAATCATGATCAGGTTCATAGCTAAATATCTTGGAAGATCATTGATTGAAATCAAGTCATGGTCCAGGGACAGCATCTTGGCAATAACCACCAAGATCTGTTCGTCTGAAGTATATACCAAAGGGCTGGTCATTGAAGCCTTGAATGAAGCTGGTGCTGGGAGCAGGTCTGAACTGATAAAACAATCTAAAGCCTCACTTACATCCAAAATGCTAGAACAGCCTGTCAAAATTCCCACACCAAAGCCACCACAAGCACAACCCCCTAAAAAAATTCCCACACCAAAACCACCACAACCACAACCCCCTAAACAAATTCCCTTACCCACAAAACCAATAGCCGATGATGTACCACAGAAGAGGAAGAGAAGGGTACTGAGGCTAGAAGAGGAAGAAGAAGATAATGATGAAGATGAAGATGGGCTGCCAATATCAGCTGTTATACAGTTGCCTAAGGCCATAAGTCACCCTTCAACAATTACTCCTGAATCTCAAAGACAAATTGTGAAAGTGAAGTTAGAAGAAGAAGAGCTTCACAAACAACATGGTGAGGAATTGTTGAGAAGAGTCGACAAAGCATATGCTGCCACATCTTCAATCATCCATATGAAGAAACATGCTCAGAGATTATACACTCTCAGACACACATTTCAATATCAAAAAGAGAGAGTGAGGATTTGGCCTGATCCCAGGGTGTCTCATAGGATTCAAAAGAAAAATATTCCACAGAGATACATTGGCCAAGTAAAGAAGATTGTTGATGAAGTGATCTCTCTGGCCTTTGTAGTATCACCTTGGGAGATCCTAGATGACTTCAAGAAAGCCTATAAAGCTAAACTGACCCCACAAAAGATGCTGGAGAATAAAGTGGTGAAAAAGGGTTAGTGTATAGGAGGCTTGAGGAAGTTAGAAAGAATGAGCTCCAGTTGTTCTTAGAGGGTATTCACCCAGATGAATTCGCATATAGAATCATAACAACTGTGAAGCTAAAGAATGGGAAGTAGGTCAAATACCTATCTGAGTACTATGGGCCAGAATCACTCTTTGAAGGAGAGGCAAAAGAGCTTACCATGGAGGAACAATAACCTTCATTGAGGCCTATACAAGGGAGTCGTACAGACTCATATTTGGGAAGTAGATCTCATGGATGGGGTAACAGCTCTGTGTCCAGTTCCCCAAGACAGAGTTCCCATCCATCCTTTGCCAAATAGATCATTGAGACTTCTTCTCAGGCCTGTGCTTACAAGGGTCACTTCTGAGCTGATCTAGAAGACAAAAGACCAATCTTTCTGCCATAATAAGTGGGACATCTTCAATAAGCTTAAAGGTTTTGGCTGCATTGGTTCAGGGGGAGTTTGTTGGACCAAAAGAACCAATGAGTCAGATCAGAAAAACCTTTAAGTCCCACAAGACATCACAACAACTGCTAAAGACTTGATCAACTGTTTGACAAAGTCTGAAGATCAACAGCTGAAGACTAAAGTACTGAAGACTTCAATAGCTAAAGACTAAAGTACTAAAGATCAACAGCTGAAGTACAAAGACTGAAGACATCAGCTGATGACAAAACTGAAGTTCAAGAAGTCCAAGTACTGAAGCCTTTAGAGTTTGTCACAACAGCTGAAGAAGCATTCTTCATTTGTTTTGATGGTTTCCTTTCAGTAGTTTTATTTTCTATTTCAGTACTTGTAAAACGACTGAAGATCATGTTCTTCAGTCGTTGTTGTTTCAGTAGTTTCTTTTCAGTAGTTGTAGTGATAGTTAACACTTGGTATTTTTGTAAGAAGATGTCAGCTGTTTGACATCTTCAGTAGTTGTGTTAACCTTCAGTAGTTTGAATAATTCTGTTAGATGTCACTATCAAGTGACATCAGCAGACGTCACATCTCCTATATAACAAATGTTGACCTAATTGTACGTGTGACATTTTGCCACCACGAAAGCATATGAATGAAATATTCTATTTGCAGAATTCTCTCTCTCTATAACTGTTTACTCTTACATTGATATCAATTGTGTTCTTGTGAATTGTCTAATTCATTCTTTGAATTCCGCTGCAATACTCTCTAATCAATCAAACTTAGATCACTGATCCTAACAGAAGTCCTAAGGCACAAGTATGACTTTCATGCTTTGCCCTCTTAAGAAGCTTCGTGAGTGGATCCGCAATGTATTGATCGGTGTGAACTTTACGAATACATAGTTTTCCCTTTTCAACTTCATCCCTTATGTAGTTGAATTTCCGCTCAATGTGCCTAGCCTTTTGAAGAGGACAGGTACCTTGATTTATGCAATCATACCCTCATGATCACAAAAGGATTTCTAGGGGTCTTGAATGGTAGAGACCACCCTAGGTAGGCGATAAATTTCTTTACCCATGGAGCTTCCTGAGCTGCTGATGATGCGGCTATGTATTCGGACTTTGTAGTGGACAATGCTACTCCATTCATCATGAAGACATACCCCGATTGTGATCGAGAACCATCTCGAACGGTTTGGAACTCGCATCCGTGTAACCCTTTACAACGAGTTCCTCTTCATTAGATCCATATATTAGAAACATTTCCTTAGTCCTCTTAAGGTATTTCAATATACTTTTAATAACCATCCAATGGCTATTACCTGGACTCTGCTAATATCTACTCGTCATGATTAACGCGCATGACTCGTCCAGTCTAGTGCATATCATCGCATACATGATAGATCCTAGAGCTGACGCATATGGGATGTCCTTTATTCGATATTGCTCATCCTCTGAGCTTGGACATTGAGATGTACTCAATATTGTCCCTCTTTGAATAGGTACCATACCTTTCTTAGAGTTTTCCATCTTGAACCCTTTCAAGACTTTATCAATATATGCACTTTGGTTTAAACCTATCAACCGCGTCGATCTATCCCTATAGATCTTTATTCCAAAATATAGGCAGCTTCACCAAGATTTTTATGGAAGAACAACTTCCAAGCCAGGTTTTGACACATTCCATGGTTGGAATATCATTTCCAAAAGGTAGTATGTCATCAACATACAATACTAAGAATGTTATTATGCTCCTACTAGCCTTCGTATATGCACAAGCCTTATCAACGTTCTTGATGAAACCAAATTTCTTGATCTCTTCATCAAAACGTTGATTCCAACTTCTCGATGCTTGATTCAATTCATAGATTGACTCTTTAACTTGCATACTTTTAGGATGTTGTGGATCGACAAAACCATCTGGCTAAACCATATGAACAGTCTCTTCGAGATGTCCATTAAGACAAGTGGTTTTGACATCCATTTGCGAAATCTCATAGTCATAATATGCAGCTATGGCAAATAATATCCTAATTGACTTTAGCATTGCCACAGGCGAGAAGGTTTCATCATAATCAACCCTTTGAGTTTGAGTGAAACCTTTCACTATAAGTCTTGCTTTGTAAGTATCCAAGTTTCCATGTATATCTATTTTCTTCTTGAAACCCATTTTCATCCAATCGGTTTGGAGTTAAGTGGAGGGTCAACCAATTCCCAAACTTGATTGTCATACATGGATTGCATCTTAACGTTCATGGCATCCAGCCATTTGTCATAATCCGAATTGGACACTGCTTCATGGTATGTGGTTGGCTCATAGGAGTCAACCACATAGCATCCATTCATGAAAGATCCATATCTTTCAGGTGGAATGCTAACTCTACCAGATCTGCGAATGTTTTGTGTGTATTGATCAACCTCTTGATCATCATCAACAACCTCTTGTTGATTGCTTGTGTCAACTAAACGTGTATCGGATTGTGGATCTTGATCCTCATCAAATTCCACTATTCTATACGTTATTCCTCCATAAGGAACTTAGTTTCTAAGAACTCAGCCTTTCGAGCAATAATTACTCTTGCTCTGTTGGATCAAAGAAGTAGTATCATATACAATCTTGGGATATCCAACAAATATACACTTAGTGAATCGACTATCTTGGTTAGGGCCATATTCAAAATACTAGCCTCGGAGAGCATTGCGAAAACCCAAAATGATAGAGGTATGAGCTTATAGCCATCATAGATTTTAACCATATCCAATAGGGTTCGATTCTCCTTTCAGACACACCATCATGTTGTGGTGTTCCAGGTGGAGTAAGTTGTGAGACGATCCCACAACTTCTTAGATGGTACTAAAAAGCATTTCAGAGGTATTCACCTCTTCTATCTAAACGAAGAACTTTGATAGTATTATAGAGTTGATTTTCTACTTCATCCTAGAAGGTTTTGAACATTTCAAAAGCTTCATGTTTGTGTGTCATCATGTACACATAACCATAGTGACTATAATCGTCGGTAAAGGTGATGAAGTATCTTTCACCATTTCTAGTCATTGTCTTAAAAGGGCCACATACATCCGAATGTATGAATCCTAATAAGTCATTTGCCCTCTCGTTAGTGCCACTAAAGGGCGATTGGTCATCTAGCTTGTAAACAAGATTCACACTTATCGAATGAAACATTTTCATTTGCTTTTCAAAAGACCATTCTTTTGAGGTGTTTGAATCTGATTCTTGTTTTATGTGACCAAGATGACAATGTCAAAGATAAGAATCACTTAAAACCATTTTAAGTTTCTTGGTGCTTTTTTGGTATAATGAGCTATTATAGGATGAATCATTATGAACCAATTCATAGATTTCATTAAAAGGCATAGCCTTGAAATAAAATACGTCATCCACACAAATATAAATACCATCGTTAACAAACTTTAATTTATTACCACATTGTTCTAAAAGTCTACACAAAATTATGTTCCTAGTCTAACTAGGAGCATACAAAATGTTCTTAAGAACAACTTTCAAACTATTTGAAAGTTTCAAAATATTGTCTCTTTGGGCCTCGACATCAACTTTTGCTCCGTTTCCCATGTAGAGACTAGTGTCTCCCTTCTTGAACTGCATATTTCTTTTGAACCCCTGCAACAAGTTGCATATGTGAGTTCCACATCCGTATCCAATACCTATGTGTTTGAAGAAATAACATTTCAACCAATGTGAATTATGAAAGTTGTACTTGAGGTTTGCCCAGCATCCCTCTTGTTTCTCAACTCTTTGAAATAGGTTGGACAATACATTTAACAATGTCCTATCTCTCCATACTCAAAGCATGGATCATTCTCCGTTACCTTAGGCTTCTCAAGCTTAGGCTTTGGAGGTTCTTCTTTAGCCTTTCCTTTCCTCTTTCCTTTGATGTACCCCTTTCCTTTGGCAACATTTTCCTTGGGATCAAGGAATGGCCTTTTCTTATTGCCTTCCTCATTGATCGAGAGAACATGTAGAACCTTTCTACCCATCCCTGCCTCACCAATGCTCTTGTCCCACCCGTTCATATTGTAAATCATTATGAATGTCTCCAAACATTTAGTTAGGCCATTAAGGATCAAATCCGTGGCCAACTCCTTTGAGACGGGACAATTAAGCCGCTCGAGGCGATCAACGTGGCTTTTTATCTTAAGAACATAAGATGATACCGATTGAGTTTCTTCCATATGACATGCATGAAGTGCTCGAACCGTTTCAAAGCGCTCTACCCTAGCTTGTTGAAGGAACATTTCCTCAACTGGGTAATTATATCATATGCCCCAAGTTGCTCCAAGTCCTTTTGGAGTCCAGGAAACATAGTTCCCAACATGAGCAGGAAACCTGCATGGGATCCTTAGTATATTGAAGCCAATCGTCATAGGCCTTAACATCCTCAAGGTCGGGTTGGTCAGGAATAGGATCGTCAAGGACACAGACCCTTTTCTCTTACTTGAGAACAATTCTCATGTTTTGATACCAGTCCATAAATTTATTATGGTAAGACGATCCCATCTAAGATGGTTCTCAGTGATAGGGTAGGGACGGTCGGGGTGGTAGCGTTATTGTTTGCGGCCATTACTACAAAATTTACAAAGTTCATTTTGGTATTCTGAAAAATTGCATTTAATTATTAATACCCTTTACACGTCTCATAGACAATTAATAATAAAAATCTAGAATCCAATGTTACATTTAAATGATGGCTAGGTGACCTTTATCCCATTATTTAAATTAACAAGGTAGTCAACATTTGACAATTGCAACCTATTGCAACTTCTAGCTTTATGGGATCGGTTAAACATCTTATGTTTAGTCGGCATGTAAAATCCCATCAACACCATTGTACGCCATGGTTCAGTGACCCTATGCACATGGTTTCCAATTCAAGTCGTCCTACTTACACACACGTGTGAGTTTACACATACAAGTGGTTAGGTGACCTTTATCCCACAAGTATGTTAAGCCCACCTCAAACACACAAGTTCCTAAAAGTGGTTAGGTGACCTTTATCCCACAAGTAGTTCTCAAGTGATTCGAGTGTCGTGTAAAAGGATTGTGTTTAACTTGTTTCCAAAGGGATTTAAGTTTCCATTAATTCTAGTTAAAAAACTCTATGTACCATGTATTCGCATGCTTTCAAATACATGGTACCCTATGGTTCTCTTTTAATAAAACCTCTTTTATTTTGAAATCATTAATCCTTTAAATACCTTTTATTAGTCACTTAATGTTAGGAACCAAAAATTCAGCTTGTTATGATAATTTATTTAGATTGTTAAGCATATCCATATATCAACAATCAACATAAAATGAATAATCAAACAAGCATATATCAAACAACCACATGTGCATAACCATAGCCACTATGTTGACAACACTTGTTTGCCATCACAAGTGTTGTCATTTGGTCTTTCCTAAGGGTTGAACACACACAAAGACGAGATCTCCAAAGACCCCCACTTGAACTTGCATCCAAATGCTTCAAGTCCTTCTCTTGTGTCTTCCTTTTGTGTTTCCATCTTGTGCATCTTCGTTTACAAAACTCATATCCTAATACAAATTTTCTAATAAAAGAAAACATACTTAATCTATCTATTACATCACAAATGAATGAATAAATAAATTACATCCAAATACTAAACACAAAAGAATATTTACAACCCATAAGAATGAATACAACCAACACAAAACATCCATTCAAAACCAAAATAACACAAGGTCAAGGCTAGGTTGCACCAATATGAATCATCATATACAACATTCAAAAACCAAATAAACCCCCATATGACCCTAAATTTTCAGCCAACATAAACCATGAATTTAGGGTCTTTTGTCCAAACAAAAATAATCAACTACTTGATATCTTACTTTCAAGGTTTAATCACTAGCATGTTAGAATATAACCTTGAAAGGTTGGGGATTATTATCATTACCACAAAACAGCCCCTATATGGTTGTTAACGCCTCATAAAACCAATTTTACAAGAACACATGAAACTAGTCATCCACATATCCGGCTCTAAATGCCAATGTGGGTTGTGGACCAAATCAAACTAGTTTAACACCATTTAAACTTGAAAACGCAGCGGATTAACACCTAACATTATCATTTGTAATCTGAAAATAAGGTTCATTTCATAACACAACAAACCCAAGACATAAGGATCTTACATATGTGTTTGAACTAGCTATCACCAATAAATAACAACCCAAATAAGCCATACATACTACCTTCCAAAGGCTGCTGAAAAACGAGATATCGATGAGGAATGATGTTCTTGAACAGCCAAAACACCAAGGAGAGGTGTCCTCAAGCTTCCATACCCACAAGCATCAAGCATACACCATTCTTGCTAGGATTTGTACACCCCAAACGACCAAGAAGGCTGCTAAAAACGATTTTCAGCCTTGAATAAACTGCTGGAGAACCGATTCTTTAGCCTTGATTGAGCTGCTGGAAAAACCGATTTCCAGCCTTGATTACCTTCAAGAAAGGGAAGAAAGTTTGTTCTTCTTGGTCTTTCGCATGTATGAGAGAGAGAGATTTGGAGTGTGTATCTTGTTCTTGGATTATGGTCAATTGAAAGCACACAAGACCCCTCCCCATAAGGGGCGGCCGAAATGTACAAGGGAGGGGGTTTTCCCCCCAAAAACCAATCTCCAATTTTTAATAAACTAGTTGTTTTAATAGTATATAATTAACCTTTTAATTATATAACTCATACACACTTTTATTATTTGATGTTATTTAACTAAATTAAACAACATTACAAATAATATCCATGAACAAAATATCCTTATACGTTGTTCAATCTCATATGCAACTTATTTAGAAAACCCACATCAATTTTCTATGTGTCTTGGGCATAAAGAATCCAACAAAACACACATGAATTTGATCTGAAATTGATGAAAACTTAAAGTTGAACAAAAAACAACCAAAAACTCAACAAATCATGAGTACTAAGGCTCTGATACCATATTGTTGGTCCATTAGATCGATTTACAGTACAAATGAGATGTTGTATTGTTCAATATCAAATACAAACAATAGAAAAACAAAGATGATGAAGATTGAGAACAACCATAAATGAATCACAATAAGGCAATGATGATCAACATAATCAATAATAACAAAGCACAATGATATATCTATGAATAAACTACTTACAGTACTCACTTGCAACAAGGATAAACGATTAGGGTTTTTGCAAACTTAATCCACAATGAAAATGATCAAAACCATATATATGAGTCTTAGTTTCGCAGACAGTTTCGTTGTCAGCAACACTGTTCTGCCGAAACTATAGTTTCGCCCGGAAAAAACAACAGTTTCCCGGGAGAACTAAACGGTTGACTGAGTTTCGCTCATAGTTTTGCTGGACTACAAAACAAAATAAAACTAAATACATACAAAAGTAAACTAACATTAGACCTATTACAAATAAATATAAACAATCTAATCTAAGGTGAGTCCAACCTATACATGATCTTTAATCTCCTAGCTAGTTTTTCCTTAAGATAAGATATCTCAAGTTGCTAATCATTGACCCTGTTTTGCAGGGTAGTCACCTGAGATTCAAGGTGACTAACCTTGGAGACTAAGTAAGTGCATGTTTTTGATAGTTTTTGCACCTTTAGTCTTAGATTTTCCTCCTCTTTATCAGAAGAATCATTGGGGGATAAGAGAATTGGACCAAAGTTTTCTCTCTCACCACCAGCATAGAGTTCTTGGCTGCTGGTTTTCCCCTGCTTAGTGACAACCTCAATAGAAGTGTCAATGGGCTGAGTTGCCATGGTTGAGGGCTGAATGATGTAATCACTTGCAGAAGTGAGAGCCTCATTCATATGGATCTCCTAAATAGGTTTAGAAGGATTCACCTCAGTAATGGGTGAGTAGAGAGACTCATGGTACTCACTGAAACCTAAGTCATCATTAGTATAGAAGTCAAGGTTGGGAATTGGTTGTTTTAAATCTAAAGGCTAGGGACGGTAGCTGTCCCTTGAAGGTTGCTATTCTGAGTGTGAAGACTAAGAATGAAGGCTTAAGGTTGTTGGTCTTGTGAGCTCAATCTGAGCATGAGGAACCTTAGGACTAATAGTTGAAGTGATGGGAGTGGTTTGCTCCTTAGGAGAAGTGGGAGCTCTACTTCCACTTCTTCTTATGTGGGTAGTGATTTCGGAGCCTGCACAACCTCAGTAGCTTGTGTAATGGTTTATTTGGATCTTCTTTGGTAGGTGAGGGTGATTTGTGGTGGTCTTTTAAGTGGTTGAAAAGTAGAAGGTGTGGGTTCAACACTAGTTTGTGTTATTAGGTTGTCACCTTGAGCAATGAACTCTAACATTTTGGGGACCAGGGTTGTTTCTACCCTAGAGAAGCCAAAAGTTGGCTTCTTCAAAATCCTAAAGATATCGGGTTTCAGCTGTCCCAATTTAACAATATTACCTGTTTCCCTCAACTATGAGCCCAGTTCATAGTTGAGAATGTATTGAACATATCTAGGATACATATAATACTCTAAGGAGTCCAAGTTAGCAAGTAAATTTGTGTAAACAAAATGAGAGTACCTGAACATGACCCCTTGAACCATTCCATGAACTATAAAAGAGAGATCCTCAGGAATTTGGTCCCACCCTCCATGCTTATTAGACAAGCTATGGATAACTACACCAAGTAGGTATTTCCATTGGGATGATCCTTCCCATTCCTGAAGGTCTTTACAGATGAAGTCTCCCTCATAGCCCATCTGCTCAAAACAATGACTAATAGCTTCCTTTGGGAAGAACAACTCACCTTCCTCATCATCCAGCTAAAAATGGGTGTTTATGATGGCTGGAGTGATGACGATTGTTCTCCCTTGCATTGTGGCAAACAGTGCCTTCTCCCTATCTAGAACAAGCTCTTGATAGGATTTCTAGAATTCAAGCAGATGATCCTCATAAAGAACAAGATCAACGGTAAGGGAGGTGAAGTAGTTAGACAAAGACAAGAATTGGAAAACCTTTGAGAGGTGTGGATCTTTCTCATAGTTTAATAGAGCAACCTGATTGTGTTGCCTGTGTAATCGCATGGAGAAATCTTAGTCAGTTCTTCTATTAAGGTTGGCCATTTGAGAAAGCTTAAAGGTGAAGGAAGGATGAACAATGGCGGTTGCAGAGAGAAAATTGGGAATTTAGGTTTGGAGGAAAGATGAAGATGATAGAAAGAAGGGGGAACCATTGGGTTTATATGTGAAAAGGATTTAAGACAAAGTTAATAAAAGAGGATAAACTTTGAAATCTGGATGTCGGTCCCACCTCTGAAAAAGTAGTTTACCTTTTTCTCAAAAGTGGTTTTTTTGGATGTTGAAAAGCTTTCGAAGGTAAATTGTCTACGGAAGTTTTAATGAAAAAGTTTCCAAAGCCAAAATGACTTCGGAAGAATTTCCTAAGAGTTTTGAAAATTTTGCTTCGGAAGAGAATTAAGACTTGACGTTTTGTTCAAAAGAACAAAGCTTCCGAGAGTTAATTTGCTTCGGAAGGAAATTGTCTTTGAAAACATATAAGTGCCTAAGTGAGGTTTTAAGCTTCGGAAGAGATTTCAGAATTTCTTCTGAAGGGAAATTACTTAGGTAGTTATTTGTTTTGAAGGCATAAGTTTCTTCAGAAGATAAAACCATATCTTCTGAAGGATCAAGATTTTCAAAAATCTAAGGAAAATCTTCTAAAAAGATTTTCATCCAGAGAAAACAAGATCTTATGAAGGTGATAAACATGAAGACTTTGGACACATAGTTTTTAAGAAATAATATGAATTAGTTTTAAGAAAAAGCTACTCAAGTTAATCATCCTATTAGCTTATAAAAAATACTTAAATCTTCATTCATCAAAAGCTTTGGTAAACAAATCCGCACATTGTTCATTTGTGTTAACTTTGACTAGTTTAATTAATCCCTTTTCAAAGTTATCTCTAATTAAATGATACCTGATATTGATGTGTTTTGTCCTTGAGTGCTACACAGGATTCTCTATGATAGAGATATCACTATTGTTGTCTATCAGAATGGAAATCTCCTTGAAGTCTAATCCATAGTCAAGCATCTGATTCTGAATCCAAAGCAATTGAGCATAGCAGCTTGCAGCAGCTATGTATTCAGCTTCAGCAGTTGACGCAGAGAGACAAGATTGTTTCTTGCATTGCCATGAGACAACCCTTCCACCAAGAAACTGACATCCCCCAAATGTATACTTCTAATCATATTGCAACCACCATAATCACTATCTGTATACGCATACAGATTGAAGTCAGAATTCTTGGTGTACCAAAGACCAAGTGTTAAGGCACCTTTGAGGTATCTAAGAATTCTCTTGACAGTGATAAGGTGTGATATCTTGGGTTGGATTGATATCCTGCATAAATACATGTGGCAAACATGATATCAGGCCTGCTAGCTCTAAGATACATAAGAGACCCAATCATAGCCCTGTAAAGGTGTTTAACCACACACTCCCCCTCAAGATCAGGCCCAAGGGAGTGGTTTCTTGCTACAGATTTCTTAGCAATCTTACAATCAGTCATGTTGAATCTCTTGAGTATGTCCTGAACATACTTTTCCTGACTTATGAAGATGCCATCTTTAACTTGCTTCACTTGAATTCCCAGAAAGAAATTGAGTTCCCCCATGGCACTCATTTCAAATCTGTCCTTCATCAGTTTCTCAAATTCTTGACAGAGTCTTTGATTAGTTGAACCAAAGATGATGTAATCTACATACACTTGAACTAGTATCAAGTCATTTCCTTGTCCTTTGATGAAGAGAGTTCCATCTATAGTACCCTTTTTATATCCATGCTTGCAGAGATACTAAGATAGTTTCATACCACTTCCTTGGTGCTTGGTGCAGCCCATAAAGAGCCTTATCAAGCTTGCAGACATAATCATGATGATCAGGATCTACAAAACCAGGTGGTTGTTCTACATACAGCTCTTCATCAATCACCACATACAGAAAAGCACACTTCACATCAAGTTGATAGACCTTGAAATTCTTAGATGCAGCAAATGCCAAGAATATCCTAACTTCCGATCTGGCTATAGGAGCAAAGACATTAGTGCAGTCAATTCCTTTTTCTTGTGTGTATCCTTCAACAACTAGTCTAGCTTTTTTTTTATGACAATGCCTCTATCATCTTTCTTATTCCTAAACACCCATTTGGTTCCTATAGTAGTCGTCCCATGAGGAAGAGGACATAGGTTCCAAACCTTTTGCCTTTTGAATTGAAGTAGCTCCTCTTGCATAGCTTCAACCCAACCTCCATGTTTTTGAGCCTCATCAATCTTCTTAGGCTCTATCTAAGATATGAAACAAGAGTGAAGACAAACATTTGCTTCATGGGTTTCTCATCTTGTTCTTACACTTGTGTCAACATCTCCAATGATGTTTGAGGTGGGATGAGACTTGTGGATCCTTAGCTGAGGGATCATAGCAAGTTGGTGAGAGAGATCTAAATTAGAGAAATTTAGATCTGTCATTGATGCTTCTCCCACCACATCAGCACACTTATCAAGATAGACTTGATCCAATGAGAGTGTGACATCATTGATGTTTTCATCTATGGAGTGGTTATCAGCATCAAGAAATTCTTGATCACTACCACCACCACCATTGTCTTCTACATTTGAAGCTTCTTTATCTGGTTTTGAGCCTCTAAGCTAGAATTTGAAGGCATCTTAGATGTAATAGCTGAATTTGTCATTGTTGTGCTCATAGAAACTTCATTTGCAGATGTAGTCACAACTGGAGCTGAAGATGTATACTTGAAGATCTTCTTAGCTCAAATCTTGGACTAGGATCACCTGGAGGTAAGATATTTGTAGATCCTGAAACATTTTCAAAAGATTTGTTAAAATAGTTGGTAAGTAAATCAAGATCAAATAGCCAATCAGGACCAGAACCAACTACACTGGGTGTGTGTTCATTGAAAGTCACATTGGCTGACTCCTTAACAATCCTAGTTTTGAGATTGTATACTCTATAAGCTTTGGCTTGAGAAGAGTATTCAATGAAATGTCCATCATCTGATTTCTCAGCAAATTTGGCAATTTGATCCATGGTATTCAAGATGGTGCAAGGACATCCAAATGACCTGAGAAAACCAATAAAAGGTTTCCTGTTGTGCCAAAGTTCTTAAGGAGTCTTGCCATGAGTCTTAACCACTAAAACTATATTTTGCACATAGCAGGCATTGTTGATTGCCTCTGCCCAGAAGGTGATGGATAGCTTTGTAGATACATGTGTACCTAGTTTATGTACTTCAATGTAAAAGTCTTTCATGTCTTACATATGTGTAATTTGACAAAGTAATGAAATATGATATATGATTTGATGTTTATTTATCTTTGATTCATATGTATGAACTTGTTATATGGGTTTGAGGTTGTTATGCATGTTTCTTAGTCAATAATGACTAAGTAATGTGTTCAATCTAGTCGGGTGAGTATAAATGCTAATGGACCATACTTATGGACCATATGCATGAATACATCATGCTTATGGACTATTCGCATGATTGAACCAGGAGACTGGATTAGTCGTACGATTGAGACATAAGATTGACTCAGTCGCATGACTGAACCTTCAGTCGTGCATATGGATCAATCGTATGATTCAGTTTTACGACTGAACCATGCTAATTGTTCAGTCATACAAATGGAAACCACTAACCTATAAATACCATGTAATTCGTGGAAGAAAAAGACGGAGACAAAATTTAGAGAGATACTTCGTATACACATAAACCCTAGCCGTCCAGAACATCCCAAACAGCCAATCCAACTTCAATGTCCGTTCTTGATAGATTCCTACTCATTCTTAATGTTTAGTTCAATCTTATATCGATCGGGTTAACGTTCTCACTTATTGGATGAGTAATCAAATAGGATTCTACACTATTTGATCTAGTCTCACGCATAATCTGTTAGTATCCCATACGTACACGGTCCTGACAAGTGGTATCAGAGCCTGCCTCTTGATTTTGCGTCGATTCGATTAGTTTTGGTGTTAAAACTCACGTTTTAATTCAAAAGAGTCACCACGTTGGTTCTAATGGTGTTTTTGAAGTTTTCTGGCATTAAAGTTTAAATTTTCGTAATACGGAAGATTAGGGTTTCTAGGAAAATCATGTTTTTGTGTCTAAGTGTCAAAAGCTTCGATTCTACAAAAATAGCAGCATTCAATCGCAGGATTGGTTCAGTCGCACGATTGGTTCAGTCGCACGATTGAACTCAATCGCATACTCCATTCGCACAACTGAACTCAGCCGCATCCCTCATTCACACGACTAAATAACTCCAGTTTTTTGATTCCAATCATCTTGTTCATACGCATGATTGAATCCAATAGCACGATTGAATTCATTCCATATTTCATTTGCACGAGTGACTCATTTATATAGCTAATCGCACGAGTGATCCATACTCATAGTCCATTCACACGAGTGAAACTATCCTGTTCCAAAAGTACCAAGTCTACAGCAATGGAAGATCAATTTGCTGCATTTTCTGCTAGAAAGGACTCTCGCATCCAAAACCTTTGGCTTCTGGAGAATGAGATTGGTAATCATAATAAACTGCCAAAGCTGATAACGTTAGATGACTATCCACAGTGGAAATAGCGGTTCGAGATATATCAAAATGGAGTTGATCCCAATCTTTGGACATCCATTGAGACTGGTTACACGGTACCAGTCAATGCAAATGGAGTCAAGTTAACATTGGGAGGAATGAGTGAAGCACAAAAGATATAATTCAATGCCGAAAAGAAAGTATATTCTCTATTGACTCAGTCGATACCGAAAAACATCTTTCATCAGTTCTCCGAGAACAAGCAGGCGGAAAAGTTATGGGAAGCAATAGAGAAGATATATGATGGAAATGCAACGTTAAAGGCACTGAAGGCTAAGGCACTCAAGAAGGAGTTTGATAATTTCTCTTCGATAGGGAATGAGAGCTTAGATGATATTATTGACAAATTCTATCATCTAATAGTGAGTTGCACACTCATGGTGTAACCACATCAATGGAAGATAAAGTTTCAAGTTTTGATGATGGGTTGATTGAGAAATGGGATTCATTTGTGTCTAATCTGTGACAGAATGACATTCTTGTAACATTGGACATAAATGACTTCATCCTGAAGTTAAGGGAGGAAGAGTTAAGAATGAAATACAAGTCGAAGAAAGGATCCAATGTTCAGAATCCTTCACTCTACAACTCAGTTCCAACTCCAGCTATTTCAGGAGCACCATTACAAACAACATTCATGTCTAGTTCATCTGCTACTTCCCAAACCACTGCTTCAGGACCAGAAACATCAGGGTAATCAGGGATCCAATACATAGTGCCTGAAGCCAATATTACAAAGTTAAAGACCGAGAATCTCAGTAATGTCACAGTGGAAGTTACAAAGGAACGCATGGATCTTCTAGCAGTTGTTGTCCAATCCTATGATGTTTTAGTTACCGGGAAGATAGGAAACTATCATTTTGCAGATGAAGATTACGAGCAAGTTGATGAGAATGACCTAGAGAGAATGGACATCATGTGGGCCTTGGCAAGTGCAGTCAGAAGAGCTAAAGAGTTTGTCAAGAAGACGGGATAGAACCTAGTAGCCATTAAAGATATGACTTTTGGATTTGACAAAACCAAAGTCACATGCTTCAACTGTGATAAAAAGGGGCATTTTAACGTGAATGTGTAAAGCCCAAGAAAATTAGTAATGGAAATCCATTTCCCATATTCAACTGTCAAGACAAGGATGTGAGTGGAACCACATATTAAAGCAAAGAGACAAAGGCCTTGACTGCTCAAGGTGATAAAGGGCAAGACTGGTCCTTTCGATTTGTGTCTTCTGGTGAATCCAATATTGTTAGGACCGTTTTCATATGGAGTACTAACTGATTCTGCGCGTATACCAACTCAAATAGTGCGGAATTCTATTTGATTGGCGATCCAATAAGTAAGAACGTAGTTTCAATGAATCTAAATATTAACCAAACGTTATGAACGATTAGAACACGATCAAATACGATCTATGAAGCTCGAACAGGTCTTCTTGAGTCTCTCGATGACTAGGGTATGATTATGTGTGCAGGTATCCGAATTGTTACGTTTTTCCACGAATTAGGTGGTATTTATAGGTTAGGGTTTTCAATTGTACGACTAACCATTAGCATGGTTCAGTCGTGCGACTGAATCATCCGATTGCTTTAACTGTACGACTAAAGGTTCAGTTGTGTGACCGAGTCAATCTTATGTCTCAATCGTTCGACTAATCCAGTCTCCTGGTTTAGTCGTGTGACTGGTCTATTAGCATGAAGAGTTCTTGCGTATGGTCCATTAGCATGGTCCATTCGCATGAATAATTCACATGATTAAGTTTGAACATGTTTCTCAATCATTATTGACTAAGAACTATGTAAACAACCACAAACCTATATAGTTAGTTCAACATAATTTATCACATAATAAACATGAAATATCAAATATTATAAGCATCAACCACACGTTGTATTTCATTCATACCCATTCAATTACATATATGTAAGACATAAAAGACATTTTACATTAAGCTCCTAAACTAGATACACATGTATCAACAAACTCCTCCTTTGACCTAGTTTACATCATTGTCTATCATTTTTCATTAGCTCTTCAAATTTCTTCTACTTTTCCTCTCTTGTAACTCCGGCATGTATCTCGAATGCAAAACAGAGTCTTATCATGTTCTAAAACTAGAGGGCTTGTACTATATCCTATGAGTCATAGAATAATGGCCACTTGTATAAGGTATATACATCGTCAGCAGACAAGTTAGTCAGCCACATAGGGTCAAACACCTGAATAGTATCTATTTGGCTCTCCTTTTGTAAGACTATGATGCTTCACCTGTTCTCCAATCGTAATACCACCACTTGAAGTATGGAGTGAAGTCCTGTGGCATTTCCCTTAGAGGGATTTTGGACATTATATGCAGAGGACTCCACTTCAGCACTGCCTTAGGTTTTCCAGTAATGGGATCAACTTCAGACCTTCTGATATACATTTTCAATTATTGAGGTCTGAAGTTAACCCACCTGGTGTGGTATTCTTTCCTCAGTGCAGCCTCAAACCAGCCTGACATTTTTCTTGGGGGAGCATACAATAACTTTAGACGTGCCAGCTGGTTGAGCTCAAAACCAGGGAGACTCTTTAGATCATGTGGGAATCTAAAGTACTCTATGCCCTTTTCTCTCCTCACTGTATACGCATTTAGATCCTCAAAATATGCCCATGCAATGATCTTACCTGACACCTTTAGGTGTTTCTTGACTTTGTACAGCTTAGTGTAGACATTAGGCTTTTGTACAGTGCGCATGGCTCGGATCTCAGCAAAACAAGCCACCCATTCAGCCTTTTTTATGTCAACATCGGCGTCCGTAGCTTGGGCTTGACTCTCATTCTTCTCAGTCTCTTTCTCCAACTGATCTAGTTTGTCAAATGTATCACTACCGAGAGTATCACCCAAGTTAGGGATCACATTTCCCTCTTGGTCAGCATATCTAGATAATGGTCAGCAGTGATATCTTCTATCATGATTTCATCTACGTTGTTGAGCTCATTATCACTATTCGCATCAAAAGTAGGAGCATCCTTGACAATCTCAACCGGGTTCAGCCTGAACATCTTAGCAAGTTGCTCATCAGTCAGGTCATGAATGATTTCTCCTTCTTGGGGATTATAGCTCACTGACTGTCTGACAATCCCTTGCAAATCAAGAATCATCGTTAGTTGAGACTTCATTTGCTGAAGGGGAGCAACATCGTATTCATCTTGCTGAGATATTTGATGTGCTTGATTAAACATGTAACACATCAATCATTAGTCAATAATCAAGACAATTAACCATTAAATATATATAAACATTAAGTACAAAATTTTAATACATGATTCAAGTACAAAAATCTTTCAAATACATAAATATCTAATCATTACTTTTGCCCTGAATAGCAGGCTCGTTAGCCGGAGGGGCTGAGGATGAGGCTCCCTGATCCTGAGACTTCTTTGACCGTCGCTCTCTAGCCTGTGTGGATGCTGATGCAGCAGCATCATCTCCTTCATCCGCATCTCCTCCCTTCTCCTCTCCTTCATCTCCATCACCTTCTTCATCAATCTCATCCTCATTATCGTTATCATCACCATTATCATCTCCTTCTCTAATCTTGAGGGGCTCATCTTTGGAGCCTTTGAGTCGTAGCATCAACTTCTTGTTCTTTGCCTCAATATCATCTATCCTCTGTACTGAAGTAGTCTGCAACTCACGAAGCTCAGCAATCTCCTGACTCTGAGCTGCTATCTGCTGAGCCTGAGCAGCATTGAGCTCCATCAACTGATTTAGTTGTGTTGCTTGTTTCTCATCAGTAGCAAGCAGCTTAAGCAAAATCTGGTTTAGATTAGCTAGCTGCTCCTCTAACCCAATGGAGGGCAGAGAGGATCCAAAGCTCGGTATGACCTGAGATGAAGTCCCAGCTCGATGGGTGGTGGTAGTGGTGGTAGATGTGGTAAAGATGGGTTGTGGTATAGGTGTAGCTGGTGGAGGTGTGGTAGTAATGGTGGGTGGTGTGGTAGTAGTGGTGGAGGGTGTGGTACTAATGGTGGGTGGTGTGGTAGTAGTGGTGGAGGCTATGGTAGTGGCGGTGGTAGTTGTGATGGTAGTGGTAGAGATGATGATCAAAGTGAATCTTCTTCTCTTACTCTTCATCCCGTGTGGCTGAGCCATCCTTTTTTTCCTCGATCCCTTTGAGGAGGATGCTCCCCCTTTGCTGCTGGGCTGGTCTCGGGTGTAAGATGGGTCAGTATCAGCGTCCCCAGACTCACCCTGGCATCCACCTACCGCCCTAATCCATCGCTGCCCACCGTCCGAACTAATGGCTCCTCATCGGACTCCTCCTCCTTATCAAGACGGAAGTCCACATGGAATCCTATCGTCTCAGCTCCTCCGTGGGTGGATGATGGAGATGTAACAACTGTGGTAGTGGCCCTAGATTGGGTGGGGCAAGTATCTCCACCATCACCACTATCATCATTAGAATCGTCAGATGGGAGCACAATCGACTCAGAATCTGGGTCACTATCATCGTGACGCCACTTTCTCCTAGCTAGCGCCATGTAGTCCTATCGAGCCAAATGCCCAAACAATCTCCTTACCGGGGGCTTCACCTGCTTGCCCCGGTAAACCTTCTTCTTGCCTAGGGTGTTATCATCCATCACCTCTAGTGTAACTGCGTCCTCTCTCTCCTTGGGCAAAGAAGGAAGCTTCTATTCGATGATCATCTGAATGAAACGTGGGTACATGCAGAAGCCTTCCTTGCCTTTGGCCTCTATGTTCTCCACTAAGTAGGTGAAGATCATCCACGAAAAGCTTAATGTATGATTCAAAAGCATAGCCACACAGGCATTCTGGATCTGATCAGACAGCTCATCAAGTCTGCCCTTCCTCGAGGCAATACACTTCAACAGCACATGGGCTAAATACTTGAATTGGAGGCATAGGTTGCTCTTGTTGAGCAAACTTGTGTTTATGTCGCTCGAGTACTTAGCCCAAAGAAAACAACCTCGGACTGTCAGTGGATGCAGTTTGACAGGGCAGTCACCATCATCTCCCAACTCTAAGACTATCCTCGGATCCTCTTTGTTGATCTCAATATCCTGACCAAAGATGGACTTCCTAATACGGTGAGGCTCTAAGGATCTATCTACAATAGCGCTTTCCCAGAAAGCCTCCTGTATCGATCTGTATGGTGTGCAAGGAGTGGATATAGCTCTGAAAATCCTTGATCTCCGTATAAATGTAATAATGCGTGTGAACTCAAACGCGTTCCAGGATGTATTATCTAGATGAGCACATATGTTGTGCTTTGTGCTCATCGTCCACCGACTTGCAATGCTGCTATAACACAAGATAGATAAACGTTAGAGTGTGTGTAAATGAATGACATTTGAATTTATTAGACTTAAATCCTTTTATCTGTCGTGCAAATGGGCAGTGCGACTGAGTGTGAGTCGTGCGATTGAAGTCATTCGTGCGATTGAGCATGCGACTCGGCTTAGTCGTATGCAATCCCATGCGGTTGAACCAGTCGTTCGACTGAACTCATACGCATGGTTCAGTTGTGCAATTGTGCCATTGGCCCAGCTTAGTCATGCGATTGAGGTTTATCAGTATGTCCATTCGCATGACAGTCTGTTTTTCCATTCAAATTCAAATATTGAGCAAAACTTGATGTTAGACGTTGTGGTTTGGCTCATTAGACTCGCAATTGTTCCACTTAATGTTAAACACATTTTAAGTTAGCAATTTACTTAGTTTTACAGGTTTATTTTGTGAACTAAGTGATGGTTCTTATTAGGGCTCAAATTGCGTTGATTTAGGACACGATTTGATGAACACTTGAGTGGATAACGTCGCACATTACCTGTATAATTAAAAGACATTGTTAGAAGCAAACAATAATCAGTCTAGAACACTCAATCAAAATTTTGACAGCGTAAAGGTACTATCCTGCGAAACATATTTTTTTATTTTTGATTAGAGATGAAATACGACCTATTAAATTAATTCTAGTTGATTTTACTTCATGGACAGAACAGCTTCAATTATAGTTAATTGTTTATGGTAAGATTCATTTTGGAATCATACATGCATATCAGACTCAGTTGGGACACTTTAATAATCAATTTTGATGCTTGATCCTTGTTTTTACTGATAGACAACAACAATTTTAGGAAATCATACTAGAGCTACATGACGCACACAATGATTTTGACTTTCAAGAGCTGCAGCTCACGATGATTCTCAGTATACTTGTCCTCTTAAATCCATACACCAATTTTTGACACTCATTAGTGATGATTTAAGGTTTAATTATTTCAGCAAGCATTTGTGGATCCCACACTTATATAGTAATCAACGTTCCTTAAGAGATTTTTGAGCGGTCTACGGGTATTTTACAAGAAGAAACTATTCGAAGAGCTTTCAAGGAGATGTTAAGCCTCAGGTCAGTACCACTGCACAGTAGAGAGGCGCAAACAATAATGAATTCTAGAATATTTAGGTTATGCTCCTCAGGTTAGTGCCACTGCACAACATAAAGGCACACACCTATATTCTTGTTTGAGCAATTAATTTCTTTTTGCACAACTTGCACCAACAACATAAGTTACTAGATTGATTGCTTTTTGCATTTTTCATGTGCTTTGCTCATATTTTATGGTCATCCGCACACATTTGTGGCGTTCATTTTGCTCGTCACCCCTTATTGGAACTTTGTTGATTGTGTTAACCAGGGATAAGATGGGAATCCACAGCTTGTTGAACAACTTAGTTTACGCTTGAAATCACCAATGAGATCTACTTATCTATTGTGTTGAATCTACCGACACATCATCTAATGAGCTAACAACATCTAGGTCTACTTTCTCTATGTTATCATAGTAGCGTACTTGTTTACCTATCATCTTTCCTTTTATTTTGCTTTGACTATTCAGACTTGACTTTGAATTTTGCATCATAGTAGTTAAACATTTTAAAGTCCCAAATGATTTGTTCCCTGTGTACTATCATTTTCCAAAGTCATTGAATCAGTATTGCAGATTTGGTTTCTTTCCTTCTAGCTAAGCTGTCCTCCTCCCTTTTTTTTCTTTTTTATTAAGTAATTAAAACTACTAAATCAATACTAATCTAACCTAGTCTCCCCCTAAAATTCTAAACCGATATAGTTTTTGCGTTTAGAATTTTAATAGTCAAAGACATACAAGAAAATAAATAAATAAAATAAAATAAAATAAAATAAAAAATAACTCTACTCATCGAACTAGGTACTGTCATCTTCTGGAATCACTTCACCTTTCTTTTTCACCGCATTGACCTCTAACAGATATAAAAATCTCGGTTTATCAAAAGCTTTGGTGTTGAGGTCAACGCGTTGAAAATCCGTATTAATTTTAACGACATCGATTAAATTGTTTTCAAAACAATAACGTATAAAGTGATATTTAATTCCGATGTGTTTGGTATTAGAGTGTTAGACAGGATTTTTGGTTACGGCTATAGCAGCAGAATTATCAACAAATATAGGAGTGTTATAAAATTTCAAATCATAGTCCCGCATTTGCTATTGAATCAAGATGATTTGTGAACAGCAGTTTGCAGCAACAACGTATTCAGCTTCACAAGTTGACAAAGCAACCAATATCTGCTTCTTACACTGCCACATAACTAATCTTCTCCCAAAGAATTGACATCCTGCTGAAGTTGACTCGTAGTTCATTTTGCAGCCACCATAATCCAAATCTCTATACACTGTAAGCTCAAAGTCATCATCATGAGGCTACCACAACCCAAGTGTTGGAGTACCCTTCAGATAACGAAATGTCCTTTTGACTCCTATGAGATGGTTGACTTTCGTTTTCGCCTGATATATGGAGCATAGACACATCGCATACATGATATCAGGTCGTGAGGCAGTGTGGTACATGAGGGATCCGATCATTCCTCGGTACATGGTGGGATCCACAAGATCACCATTCTTGTCAGGTGCTATGTCATGGTTTGTAGCAAGTGGAGTCCCAGCTGCTGAAGCATCTCCATATCGAACCGACTTAGAATATTGCCTACATACTTGGTCTGATATAGAAATATCCCCTTTGGTGTCTGATCCACCTGTAACCCAAGAAAGAACTTCATCTCTCCCATGGCACTCATCTCAAATTCAGCTTTCAATACTGCTTCAAATTCTTTACATAATTCTTCATTTTTGGAACCGAAGATTATGTCATCAACATTAATTTGACCCAGCAGTAAGTCACCATCATTTTCTTTGATGAACAGTGTACAGTCAATCACTCCCCTACGAAAGCCGTGTTTCACAAGATGAGTTGAGAGTTTTTCATACCATGCTCTTGGGGCTTGGTGGAGCCCGTAGAGAGCGTTATCTAGCTTGTAAACTCTGTCCCGATCATATGGATCCTTAAATCCTTCGGGTTGACTAACATACACTGTTTCCCGGATTTCACCATGAAGAAATGCACTCTTTACATCTAGTTGATAAACTTTAATCTTAATGTAAGATGCATAGGCTAGGAAGATAAGGATTGCTTCCATTCTTGCCAGAGGTGCAAAGACTTCATTGTATTCAATACCCTCAACTTGTCGAAATCCTTGAACTACAAGTCGAGCCTTGTTTCTGATTATGGCCCCTTGGTCATCTTTCTTGCATTTTAAGACCTATTTGGTACCAATCACCTTGGCACCTTTAGGTCTTTCCACCAGTGTCCATACACCTAGCGTCTTGAATTGAAGAAGTTCTTCTTGCATGGCACTCACCCATGCCGCGTTGTTTAGGGCTTCACTAACATATTTTGGCTCAAATTGAGACACAAAACATCGATACGCAGCATCGTGAAGATATCCCTTTTCCATCACAGAGGCATAATCAGCTGAGTATAGTTGATTTCTTGTCTGTACTCCTGATCTAACATCTCTAATGACATTATCCAAAGGATGATAAGCATTAAAGCATGATCCAGGAGTGGTGGGAACAACTACCTCGTTATCCAAATTGGGAACCCCCAGTTCAGTATCTGAGGCAGTGGGAGTGTGAGGTTCCGAAGTGTCAGAGGCATCAACATCAGATGCTTGTGGACTTGCAGTACTAGGAACCTGTTCATCTTGATCCACCTGATCATTCTCCATGTCTTTATCATCAGAGGAAGCGTCACTTACTTCCAGTGCTCCCCCTGAATGATTGGAAGACTCATGTGGACCTAATGTTGTTGAGTCTTGTGACGGTGTATTTAAGACATCATACATCATTTTGGTTGCTAACTCATCTTCAGGAGGGGAGCGAAGGATGTTGAAGGACTTAAAGAATCCATCATAATCAAAGAAGAATACGGATCCTTTTCCAATAGGGGGTGGTGTATCTCTGAAAGTCGACGTTGCACCACACTTCTACTTGACCCATTGAGTTGTTGTAAACTCTCTTATTTGGTATGTTGTATCCTAGAAAAATTCCCTCTTCAGCCTTCTTGTTGAACTTCCCTGACTGAGTTTTCTGCAGAAGAGTACATGGTGCTCCAAACGGTTCGAGATACTCTAGATCAGGTTTATATCGTTATAGTAACTCGTAACACATTTTGTCATGACGCTTGACCACTAGGACTCGATTTAGGGTGTAAGATGCATTGGCACCTACCTCATTCCAGAATTGACTGGGCAGTTTCGAGTCTGCTAGCATCGTCCGGGATGTATCTATCAAGCTGCGATTCTTTCTCTCAGCAACTCCGTTCATTTGAGGAGTGTAGGCAGATGTGAACTGGTGCACAATTGCCTTTTCTTTGCAGAATGCCTCCATCCACTGGTTCTTGAACTCGATACCGTTGTCTAAGTGAACTTGTCTTACCTTCATCTTGTTGAGTGACTCCGATGTAGTTACCAGCTCTTTGAATTATTCAAATGTCTCTGATTTGGATTTTAGAAACATCACCTAAGAGATTCTTGAGTAATCATCCGTAACTACATAGCAGTACAAGTCACCAGCAATGCTCCTTGTACTGACTGAACCAAACAGATCCATGTGAAGAAGCTCAAGAGGTAACTCAATGGATTTAACTTTCTTAGCCTTATGAGCCTTCTTGGTCTGTTTCCCTTTCTTACAAGCGACATAAAAATTCGGAAGCTGGAAGTTCTGTACATTTACTCCACGCACTAGATCATTCGGGATCAAGTGATTCATTTTCCATGGATTAATGTGTCCTATTCACCTATGCCAGGAGATTGAGTCTTTCTCTGTTGCCTTTAACAAGAAGCATTGTACTTGATGATCAGTTGTGGAGGCCTTGGATAGATCCAAGACATATAAATCGTTATATCTTGAAGCTGACATTAAGACTTGATCCTTCGGGATTACATAATCCTTCTTCAACACATAGCACTTCTTGTTGTCAAAGACTACCTTGAATCCTTGTCACAGATTGGGATACAGAAAGTTATTTTGAAGTTGTTGAACATAGTTTACCTTATCAAACTTCACTTTCTGGTTTCCTACTTCCTCTTGAGCTGTGATGTAACTTCCTTTATTTCCATCAAATGAAACGTGTCCTGATTTAATTTGTTTGACATTTGAAAGAAGAGACAGGTTCCTTGTCATGTACCTTGATGCTCCACTATAAACAATCCAGGTATTTGTAGTAGCACTATAGCAAACACCCTGCTCATTCAATGGAAATGATTAGTTTAGGTTAGGGAACCAAGCCTTAACTGGCTTGGGTGACCCAAAGGCATCACACATCATAAATTCAACCCATGGTACATTTGAGGGTGAGGGCAAATCAATCTTCTTCTTGTTCCCATTATCAGACATTTGACTAGAGTTTTCCTTCCATAAGCCAGTTTTGTGTAAGGCCTGTTTGTGATAAATAGACGACTAGCTTATGGTTTGAAATTTATGTTCACTAGTTCCTTTTGGTGGAGTAATAGATCTCTGTTTTGAAGAACTTGGTTTAGTGTCATTAAGTTCAACTTTCTTCCTTGGTGTCTGATAGTAAGGACAATGAGAAGTGATGTGTCTATACATTCCACAGTTATAGCATGATCTACTTTCTATATGTTGGTGGAACTGCTTTTGTGGGGAAGTGTGTGGCATAGGTGTGACTTTAGTCTGTTTGGGTTTGGACACCTCTTGCTTAGATGTTTTAGCTTCTTTAACAAAATTCATTGTTTGAACATTTTGAACATCTTTACCCTTTTGTTTATTTGGACTAAGACATGGTGCACGTGGTCGGTTAACTTGTTTGGTCTTTTTGGGTTCAGAATTAGACATGTTTGAACCTGACTTTACTTTAACCTTCTCAAATTGTTCATCCAAATCAACGATTGGCATTTTACCTTAAGACTTTAAAGTGGCCTCCTTCTGTTTAGTGACAGATTCCATCGATTTGCACGTGGAATCTAGATCACTAACTAGAGGAGTAGACACCATATGATCCTTAACAGGGTTGTTATTTATTGGTCTACATTTAGCATTTAACACTGTCTCATGTGGTGGTAGAACCACTTTGTATCCCAATCCCTCCCCATTGTTTCGTTCGCTCACTAAGTGCTGGACAATATGAAAAGAACTTGCCCAACTATGCAGTTTTTATTTTAATGAGTTTTCTTCAACTTCCAAAACTGCTTTTTCTTTCTTAGTTTCTTCTAGGGAGTTTAAATAGAACTTTATGTCATTTTCTTGGTTAAAAGTAAAAATTTCGGCTTCCCTTAGTTGTTTATTTAAAAGCTTTATTTTTTCTTTATAATTGCGCTCATTTTGTTTTAAAATTCGGTTAGCCTCTGTGCACAGTTATATGTCATTTACTAAGCTATCATTGTGATCTAATAACCTAGCAAATTTTAAATCTATGCTTTCTCTAAATTTATTACATTCATTACAAGCATGATTATCAAAAATTTGGTCTATGGTACTTACCTGTGAAGACTCGGTTGAATCAGCCATCAGTGCAGAGTTTGACTTCTCAGATGCTGAGATTCTGAACCTGTAGTTTTGCGATCCTCTTCATTCAGGTGAGTGACCACATTAGCAGTATCTTCATGATCTGACATTACTAGTTCAACTGCTATATCACCTTCACATGTAGTGTCATCATCCAAAACCTCAACATTTGCAATGTTTGACTAACCTGGGGAAACAAAACGAAAGGTCCAATCTTGACCTTCGTCATATTATGCAGTCAAAGCCTTAGGATCTTTGCTTGACGAGACAGCTCCACTCGTTGGTTTGTCCTGACGGTTGAGGGATAAGAAAGGATTCCTGTTACCTGTCTTTTTGGGCTTTACACATTCACGTTTTAAGTGCCCCTTTTCTCCATAGTTAATGCAGGTAACTTTGGTTTTGTCAAAACCAAAAGTTGTATCCTTTGTGGCTATCAAGTTCTGTCTAGTCTTCTTCAGAAACTTCTTATCCTTTCGAACAGCACTTGCCAACGCCTACATAATGTCCATTCTTTCCAATTCATTCTCGTCCACTAGCTCATAATCCTCATCAGCCAGATGGCAATTTTCGATCTTTCCTGCAACTAGACCATCATAAGAATGAACAACCGCAGCTAAGAGGTCCATATGCTCCTTTGCAACCACCACAGTGATATTCCTGAGATTCTTGGTCTTCAACTTTGTAACATTTTATTCAGGTACTATATATTGGGTGTTAGGTGACCCTAACATTTCAGATCCTATAGTAGTGGATTGTAGAGGAGCCGTTGAACTTAACACAAATGCAGTTTAAAGTGTTGCTCCTGAGCTTTTTAAGGTGGAAGTTGAATTATACAGAGACGAGTTCTGATCGTAAGATCCTTTCTAAGACTTGTACTTCATCCTTAATTCCTCCTCCCTTAGTTTCAGGATGAAGTCATTTATGTCTAATTTTTCCAGTAAATTGTTCTATCTCAAATTAGACACAAACGAGTTCCATTTCTCTGGTAGACCATTGGCATAGCTTAATACCTTATCTTCCATTGGCGTTGTAACCCCATGAGTGTGCAGCTCACTCATTAAAAGGTAGAATCGGTCTATGACATCATCCAAGCTCTCCTTACCCATCGATGAGAAGTTATCGAACTCCTTCTTCAAAGCCTTTGCCTTTAGAGCTTTTAACGATGCATTCCCGTCGTATCGGTTTTCTAGAGCCTCCCATAATTTCTTTGCCAGTTTATTGACTGAGTCAACAAAGCATACACCTTTTTCTCAGCATTGTACTTCACCTTCTAGCTATCAGTCATGTCGTGTAGAGTAAGTTTGACACCATGAGCACCAACCTGCATACTATAACCAGTCTCGATTGATTCCCACAGATTGGGATCAACACCATTTAGATAAATTTCGAACCTTTGCTTCCATTATGGGTAATCATCTAACGTGATAAGCTTAGGTGGCTTATTATGATTCCCAATCTCATTTTCCAGAAGTAACAGGTTTTGGATACACGAGTCCCTCCTGTTGTAAACGCCAAGTACTGATCTTCCATTTTTTAAACTTTGAGAGTCAGAACAAAACTGTTTCACTAGTGTGAATGGAGAGATACGATTGGGTCAATCGTGGGGATGCGCTAATGCGGATGAATCCATCGTGTGATTGAACCAATGCGGATGAGTCAATCGTGCGATTGAACAAGTGAGGATGAACAAGCGAATGGGGTGTTTAGTCGTACGAATGGACGGGCGACTGAGTTCAATCATGCGTATGGGGTGCGATTGAGTTCAGCTGTGCGATTGAGCCAATAGTGTGACTGAGGCTGTTGGATTTGAAAATTCAAAGGTTTTTGGTACTTTGACACACAAATACGATTTTTTCACAAACCCTAATCTATCGTAAGCCGAAAAACATGAACTTTTAGATCTAGAGACACTGAAAACACTATTTTACTAAAAAAGATGGTGTTTTTTAATGAAAAACGTGAGATTTACACCAAAAACTATTGAATCACACCCAAAATCAAGAGCCAAGGCTCTGATACAACTTGTTAGGACCATTTTTGTATGGGGTACTAACTGATTCTGCGTGTATACCAACTCAAATTGTGCGGAATCCTATTTGATTGGTGATCCAATCAGTGAGAACGCAGTTTCAATCAATCTAAAGATTAACGAAATGTTATGAATGATTAGAGCACGATCAAATGCGATCTATGCAGTTGGAACATGTCTTCTTGAGTCTCTGGACAGCTAGGGTACGATTATGTGCGTAGGTATACGAATTGTTATGTTTTTCCACAAATTAGGTGGTATTTATAGGTTAGGGTTTTGAATCGTATGACTGAACCATTAGCATGGTTCAGTCATGCGACTGAATCATGCGATTACTCCAACCATATGACTGAAGGTTCAGTCGTGCGATTGAGTCAATCTTATGTCTCAATCGTGCGACTGATCCAGTCTCCTGGTTCAGTCGTGCGACTGGTCCATTAGCATGAAGTGTTCATGCGTATGGTCCATTAGCATGGTCCATTCGCATGAATAATTCATACGATTTAGTTTGAACATGTTTCTCAATCATTATTGACTAAGAACTATGTAAACAACAACAAACCTATATTGTTAGTTCAACATAATTTATCACATAATAAACAATGAAATATTAAACATTATAAGCATCAACCACACATTGTATTTCATTCATACCCATTCAATTACATATATGTAAGACATGAAAGTCATTTTACATTAAGCTCCTAAACTAGGTACACATGTATCAACAAATATTGCTTGTGTTGAGGCATTGGATGATGGGTTTGCTAGTGAAGGTGAGATCACAACTGAGCAAGCGATGTCAGATACCGAAGAAGCTGTGACCATGGTAAATCACTTGGTTGAGGAAGAGCTCAGAGCAACAAGTTCAGAATCTCCAGCCTCCGAAGAGTCTAACTCTGCTTTGATGGTTGATTCAACCGATTCCTTACAAATAAGTACTAAAAGACCAATTTTTTGAAAAATATGCTTGTAATGAATGTGACAAATTTAGAGAAAGCATTGATTTGAAATTTGATAGGTTATTAGAACACAATGATAACTTAGTAAATGATTTACAACTCTGCACGGAATCTAATCGTATATTAAAACAAATTCGTGCAATTTTAAAGAAAAGATAGAACTTTTAAGGAAACAACTAAGGGAAACCAAGGTTGTTGCCTTAAATCAATCAAATGATATAAAGTTTATTTAAATTCTTTAGAAGAAACCTAAAAGGGAAAAGTAGGTTTGGAAGTCGAGGTTAATTCTTTAAAACAAAAACTGCATAGTTAGGCTAGTTCTTCACACATAGTTCAAAACTTAGTGAAAGAATGAAATAATGGAGAAGGTTTGGGTTACAAAGTAGTTCCACCACCACATGAGATCCTTTTGAATACTAAATGTAGACCTATAAATAACAACCCAGTAAAGGATCATGTGGTGTCCACTCCTCTGGTTAGTGATCCCGATTCTACAAGTAAACCTGTGAATTCTATCACTAAATAGAAGGAGTCTACTTTAAAATCAAAATTAAAGATGCCTATAGAAAATTTGGATGAAAAATTTGAAAAGGTTAGTGTAAGGTCAGGTTCACACACATCTACATTTGAACCAAAATTGACTAATCCAGTTAACCAAACTCGTTCTACTCGTCAAAGTCCAAATAAACTAAAGTTCAAAGATGTTCAAAACGTTAAAACAATTAATTTTGTTAATAAGGTTGAAACATCTAAAAGAGAGGCGATAAAACCCAACAATTTTCCTCAATCTGTAGAAGCGAGATCTTGCTACAGTTGCGGAAAACGAGGACATGTCTCTTCTAATTTTCCTATTATCAGACACCCGGAAGGAAAATTGAACTTTTTGATGAAAAACGAAGTCTTTCTAAAATAAGATTTAATACTCCACCTAAGAGTATTAGTGAACATAAAGTTCAACCAATAAGCCAGTCAACTGTTTATCACAAGCAGGCTTTACACAAATCTGGCTTATGGAAAGAAAAATCAAGTATAGTGTCTGATAGTAAGGAGAATAAGAAGAAAGATATGCCCTCATCCTCTAAAGGACAATGGGTTGAGTTTATGATGTGTGATTCCTCTGGGTCACCCAAGCCAGTTAAGGCTTGGGTTCCAAATATAAACTAATAAGTTTCTTTGAATGTGCAGGGTGTCCGCTACAGCGCTATCACTAATACCTAGATTATTGATAGTGGGGCGTCCAGACACATGGCAGGGGATTCGTCCCTCCTTTTTAACATCAAACAAATTAAAGTGGGACATGTTCATTTGCTGGGAACAAAGGAGGTTACATCACTGCTCAAGGCGTAGTGGGAAACGAGAAAGTAAAGTTTGACAAGGTCAACTATGTTTAACAACTACAGAACAACTTACCTTCAGTCTCCCAGATCTATGATAAGGATTTAAAGTTGTATTTGAAAACAAGAAGTGCTGCATATTGAAGAAGGACTATGTGATTGAGGAGGATAAAGTTCTTATGTCAACTTCAAGATATAACCACTTGTATGTTTTGGATCTATCAAAAGCCTTCACAACTGATCACACTATTCAATGCTTCCTGTCAAAAGCAACTAAGAGGGATTCAATCACCTGGCATAGAAGAATAGGACACATTAATCCAAGGAAGATGAATCATTTGATTTAGAATAATTTACTGAATGGAGTAACTCTTAAGAACTTCCAACTTCCAGATTTTTGTGTAGCTTGTAAGAAAGGGAAACAGACCAAGAAGTCTCACAAGGCAAAGAAAGTTCATTCAATCGATCTTCCTCTTGAGCTTCTACACATGGATCTGTTTGGCCCTGTCAGTACAAAAAGCATTGCTAGAGATCTGTATTGCTTAGTAGTAATGGATGATTACTCAAGATTCTCTTGGGTGATGTTTCTGAAAGCCAAATCAGAGACTTTTGAATCATTCAAACATCTAGTAACTACGTTGGAATTACTCTACAAGCTGAAAGTAAGGCAAATTTGATTAGACAACAGCACAGAGTTCAAGAATCAGTGGATGGAAGCATACTATATAGAGAGAGGAATTGTACATCAATTTACCTCTACCTACACTCCACAGATGAATGGGGTTGCTGAATGATAGAATCGGAGCTTGATAGAGACTGTCAGGACAATACTAACTGACACGAAACTGCTTATTCCATTTTGAAATGAGGCAGTGGCTAATGCTTGTTACATGCTCAATCGAGTATTAGTGGTCAAACGACATGGGAAAACATGTTATGAACTTCTCCAACGACGTAAACCCAACTTGGAGTATCTAGAACCATTTGGCGCACCATACACTTTATTGAAGAAAACTCAAACTGGGAATTCAGTGAGAAGGCAGAAGAAGGCATCTTTTTCGGATACACCATACCAGACAGAGAGTTTATAACAACTCAACAGGTCAGGTAGAAATGTGGTGCAACGTTGATGTTGAAAGATACACCACCCCCTGCTGGAAAAGGACCTTCATTCTTCTTCGACTATGATTGATTTTTTAATTCCTTCAACTTACCTCCCTCCCTTTCTGATGATGATTTATCGACTAAAATGATGTACGATGTCCTGAACACTCCTCACAAACAGCATCGGTTCCACAAGACGATTCTTCTAGTCCTTCAGGGGGAGAGCTTGAAGTAAGTGATTCTTCTTCTGATGATGAACCAGTTGAGACTGCAAACGTGGACCAGGAGGAACAGGTTCCCACCAATGAAAGTACACAAGCATCAAATCCTAATGCCTTTGACACTTCAAAACCTCGTACTCCAACAGCTTTAGATACTGAACCTGGGTTTCACAATATGGATAATGAGGTAGTTGTTCCCACCACTCCTCGATCCCAGATAAATGTTTATCATCCTTTATACAACGTCATTGGAGATGTTCGATCAGGATTACAGACAAGAAATCAGCTATACTCAGCTGATTATGCCTCAGTCATGGAAAAAGGCTATCTTCATGATGGTGCTTATTGATGTTTTATGTCTGAATTTAAGCCAAAATATGTAAGTGAAGTCTTAAATGATGAGGCATGGGTTAGTGCTATGCAAGAAGAATTCGTACAGTTCAAGAAGCTAGGAGTATGGACCCTTGTGGACAGACCAAAAGGTGCTAAGGTGATTGGCACTAAATGGGTACTGAAGTGTAAAAAAGATGACCAAGGGATCATAATCAGGAATAAGGCTTGACCTGTAGTTCAAGGATTTCGACAAGTCGAAGGTATAGATTACAATGAAGTGTTTGCACCAGTGGCTAGGATGGAAGCTATTCGTATCTTCCTAGCCTATGCATCCTACATGAAGATTAGAGTTTATCAATTGGATGTGCAAAGTGCATTCCTTTATGGTGAAATCCGTGAGACAGTCTATGTTAGTCAACCAGAAGGATTTGAGGATCCTTATCATCGAGATAGAGTTTATAAACTAGACAAGGCTCTCTACGGGATACATCAAGCTCCTAGAGCCTAGTATGAGAAACTCTTAACTCATTTAGTGAAACAAGGTTTTCACAGAGGAGTTATTGACTACACGTTATTCATCAAAGAAAAATCTGGTGATTTACTGCAGGTACAGATATATGTGGATGACATAATCTTTGGTTCCAAAAAGGAAGAATTATGTAAAGAGTTCGAATCTGTAATGAAAACAGAGTTTGAGATCAGTGTCATGGGGGAGATGAAGTTCTTCCTTGGATTACAAGTGGATCAGACACCTATAGGAATCCTCCTACATCAGTCCAAATATGTAGGTGATATCCTAAGTTGGTTTGACATGGAGAATGCTTCTGCTGCTGGAACTCCACTTGCCACGAACCATGACGTGGCACCCAACGAAAATGGTGATCTGGTTGATGCTACCATGTACAGAGGAATGATTGGATCCCTAATGTATCTCATAGCCTCTAGTCTTGATATCATGTATGCCACATGTCTTTGTTCAAGATATCAGGCAAAGCCAAAAGTAAATCACCTTATTGGAGTAAAATGGTTTTTTCGTTATCTGAAGAGTACTCCAACACTCGGATTGTGTATCATCATGATGATGACTTTGAGCTTACAACGTATAGTGACTCGGACTATGGTGGTTGCATGATGAATTACAAGTCAGCATTAGCGGGATGTTAGTTCTTTGGTAGACGGTTAGTCACGTGGCAGTGTAAGAAGCAGACACCAGTTGCTCTGTCAACATGTGAAGCTGAATACATTGCTGCTGCAAGTTGTTGTTCACAAATCATTTGGATTCAATAGCAAATGCGTGACTACGGTTTGCAATTTTCTAACACCCCTATTTTTGTTGATAATTCTGCTGCAATTGCTGTATCAAAAAATCCAGTCCAACATCCTAAAACAAAACATATCGGTATTATATATCACTTTATATGTCACTGTTTTGAAAAGCAATTAATCGATGTTGTTAACATTAATACTGATTTTAAACGCACCGACCTCTACACAAAAGCATTTGACAAACCTAGGTTTTTATATCTTTTATTGGTTAATGGCATGAAAAATAAAAGTGATGTGATTCAGCCAGAAGAAAGTTCGTAGTCCGACTAGTTTTTCTTAGTTTCTTATTTATTTTCTTTTATTTTCCTGTCTATTTAAAATCCAAAAACACAAAAAGATTTTTGGCTTTAGAATTTTAAGGGGAGAATAGTTTAGGTTAGTATTTAATTGTTGCAGTATTTATTTATTTAAAAATAACGAGGGCGGAGGGCACATTAGCTAAAAGAAATGAAATCAAATCTGTGAATTGGATTCAATGTTTATGGAAAATGATAGTATACACGGAGCAAATTGTTTGGGACTTTTAGAAAGATATAACTATTCAACATGCTTAATTCAAAGTATAAGTCTGAGGAGTCTAAGCATAACAAAAGGAAAAATGATAGTAAAACTAGTCTGCTACTGAGGTAACACAGAGAAAGTAGACCTAGAGGTTGTTAGTTCATCATATGATGTGTCGGTAGATTCAACACAATAGATGAGTAGACTTTATTTGTGAATTAAGTTCAAACTAAGTTGTTTAACTCACTGTGGGTTCCCATCTTATCCCTAGTTAACACAATCAACGCATTTCCAATAAGGGGTGACGAGCAAAATAAATGCCACAAATGTGTGTGGATGACCATAAAAATGAGCAAAGCACAGGAAAAACTACTAAGTGCAATCAAGCTAATGACTAACGTTGTTGGTGTGCTATGTGCAAAAGAAAAATAAATGCTCTAACAAGAAGATAGGTTTTGTGCCTCTCTGCTGTGTGGTGGCACTGACCTGAGGATAAGCATAACCTAAATATTCTAGAATTCATTGTTGTTTGCGCCTCTCTGTTGTGCGATGGCACTGACCAGAGGCTTGGCATCTCTTTGAAAGCTCTTAGAATAGTTTCTACTTGAAATATACCCGTAGACCGCTCAAAATTCTCCTGAAGAATGTTGATTACCATATAAGTGCGGGATCCACGAATGCTTTGTTAGGATCGTGTACTGGACGATGTACTAACTGATTAACGTGTATACCAAACCAAATAGTGCAGAATCCTATTTGATCAGCGATCCAATCAGTGAGAACGCATGTAGAAACAATTATGTATTGAATCTAATGTTAAGAATCGATTAGGAATTGGTCTACTATGATCTATGAACTTGGAGTATGATCTTAGAGGTCTCTAGACGGCTAGGGTACATCTGGAGACGAAGTGTGTAAGATGTTTTATTTTCATGAATTAGGTGGTATTTATAGGTTAGGGTTGCTCATTCGTGCGACTGAACCATTAGCATGGTTCATTCGTGTGATTGAGCAATGCGGTTGATCCATTCGCATGACTGAATGTTCAGTCGTGCGACTGAGTCAGTCACAGGAAGTTGTTCAGGCATATGGACTATTTAGGTGCATGGACACTCAGTCGTATGGCCATTCGGACGCATGACCACTGTTGGGGTGCATGGTCCAGTCGGACTCATGAGAACTTCACTTAACCAAGTTTGAATGTATTCATTATTATAACATTATGCATATCAAGTCAAACAATCACAAACCTATATAATCTAGTCAATATGCGTTACACAACTCATTAATGAAATATTAAACATTATAAATTACAACCAAAAATTCTCATTTCATTAAGTACCCAAGCATTACATAAGCGTAAGACATTCAAGACATATTACATTAAGATCCGAATCTAGGTACATATGAATCAACAAACTCCCCCTTTGACCTAGATCTATCTATCGTCTTACCTTCTTCATAACCTCCTCATACTTCTTGTACTTTTCCTCTCTTGTGACTCCTACATGTATTTCAAATGCAAAGCAGAGCCGTATAACATTTTGAAATTGGAAGGCTTGAACAATATCCTGTGTGTCATAGAACAGTGGCCACTTGTATAGAGTGTAGACATCATTAGTAGACAAGTTTGTAAGCCACATTGGGTCAAATACCCTGATAGTATCCATTTTGCCCTCTTTGTTCAGAACTATGATTGCCTCTCCTGCCCTCCAATCATTGTACCCTCATTTGAAGTGTGGAGTAAAGTCCTGTGGCATCTCCCGTAGAGGGATCTTAGACATGGTGCGAAGTGGACTCCACTTCAGCACTATTTTAGGCTTTCAAGTAACGGCATCAAACTCAGACCTTCTGATGTACCTCGTTGGCTGTTGAGGTTTGAAGTTGACCCATCTAGTGTGGTACTCACTCTTCAGAGCAACTTCAAACTATCTAGACATTTTGCGTGGATCAGCGTATAGCAATTTCAGCTTTGCTAACTGGTTCAGCTCAAATCCAGGAAGAGTTTTTAGGTCATGTGGGAACCTAAAGTACTCAACCCCTTTCTCATGTTTAACTTCATAAACGTTGAGATCTTCAAAGTATGCCCATGCTATGATTCTGCCTGACACCTTTTGGTGTTTCTTCACTTTGTACAGTTTGGTGTAGGCAGTTGATGTGGAAACACTGCGTTGGGCTCTTAGGTCGTCAAAGCAAGCATCCCACTTAGCCTTTCTGGTATTGACTTCAGCATCCGTGGCTTGGGTTGTGTCTTCTTTCTTGTCTGACTCTTCTTCCATTCTATCCAGAGTCTCGAATGTTTCACTGACAAGGTTGTCACCCAGATTGGGAACCACATTACCTTCAATGTCAGTGTACTCTGGATAGTGTTGGTCTGTGACATCTTCTATCTCAATCTCATCGATGTCATTGAGCTCGTCATCACTATTAACTTGGACTGTTGGAGCATCTTTCACAATCTTGTCGACATTAAGTTTGAACATTTCGGCCAACTGCTCGTCTGTGAAGTCGTGAATTATTTCACCCTCTTCTTGGGTGTAACTCACTAATCTCCTTACGATCCCTTGCAAATCACGAATCATGGTTAATTGAGTCTTGACCTGCTGAAGGGGATCTACATCATATTCATCCCTCTGAAAGTTTGGATCTGCTTGATTTACACATTCAACAAAGCTATCATTAGTTAATAATTAGAACGGAAACATTAACATCAAATATAAACATTCATTACATTAATGTTGATACAAGATTCAAATACATGTGATTTAAATTACATAAATAACTAAATATTACTCTTATCCTGTATCCTCTGCTCTTCTGCTATCGGGGCGGATATGGAGGCACCCTGATCTTGAGTCCTTTTGGTCCTCCGTTCACTTGCAGATGTGGCACCCGCAGTAGAAGAATCCTCTTCATCATCATCACCATTTGCATCTGTATCACCCTCGTGATCATCACCATCATCATCATCATCATCATCATCACTCTCATCATCATCAGCATCATCGTCTCCATCTCCTTCTCTAATCTTCAAAGGCTCTTCCTTGGATCCTTTGAGCTTTAGAAGGATAGTCTTGTTAGCAGCCTCCAGCTCCTCAATCTTCTTGGCATGTTGCTCCTGGAGCTGAGACATCTGCTGGGCCTGCTGATCAATCAATCGAGCCTGCTGAGAAATCTGCTGAGATTGTGCTGCAGTAAGATCTACTAACTGATGAATCTGTGCAGTTTTTTCGTCAACGGCTGCTAACAGACGCATCACCATACGGTTCGGCGCTGATAGATGTTCCTCTACCCTAATGTGAGGTGGAGGTGATCCAAATGGATAAGGAGAGAAAGATGATGGTGCAGCTGGATGGCTAGAGGTGGTGGTGGTGGCAGTGGTGAAGATTGGGGGTGGTATAGATGAAGGTAGTGGTGGAGGAGTGAAGATTAGGGGTCGTATAGATGAGGTAGTGGTGGTAGGTGGAGTGGTGGTAGTGGTGGTAGGTGGAGTGATGGTAGTGGTGGTGGTTATGAAGGTCAGTCTTCTCTTCTTCTTCTTCAAGCCGTGGGGCTGAGCCATCCTTTTCTTCCTTGATCCCTTCGAGGTGGATGCTCCCCCTGGAACACGGCTTGGCTGATCGAGAGCATAAGTAGGATCAATGTCAGCCTCTCCCGATCCGCCAGGGCGTTCACCAACCGCCCGGAGCCCTCGCTCGGTGCCACCAACCTTGTTGCCCACCTTTCAAGTCAGAGGCTCGTCGTCCAACTCTTCCTCCTCATCAGGATAAAAGTCCTGATGGAACCCTGCAGTCTCTGCTCCATCATGGGTGGATGTCAGAGATGCTATATCAGCAGTGGGGGCCATTGGTTGAGTGGGCCCTGCATCTCCACCATCACCGCTGTCGTCGTCGTCGGAGTCATCCTCTTCGAGCTGTAACTGCTCAACCTCTGAATCGCTGTCATCATAGTGCCACTTTCTTCGTGACGGCGCCACATAGTCTTCACGGGCCAGGTGCCTAAACAGTCACCTCACAGGGGGTTTCACCTGCTTCCCCCTGTAAACTTCCATCCGACCCTAGGTGGTATCATCCATCACCTTGAGTGCTACCGTATCCTCCTTCTCCATTGGCAACGATGGGAGCTTTTGGTCTATGATCATCTGTATGAATTTGTATGATCGAGGGTACATACAAAACCCTCCTTGCCCTTTCCTCTATGTTCTCCACTATGTAGGTGAAGATAATCCTAAAGAAGCTGAACAGGTGGTTCAGCACCAATGCAGCATGAGCATTCTGAATCTGATCTGAAAGCTCATCGAACCCTCCCTTCCGAGACGCTATGCACTTCAGCAGTACATGAGCGAGGTACTTGAACTAGGGACACAGGTTGCTCTTGTTGAGCACCCCTGCATTGATGTCCCTAGGGTACTTAGCTCGCATAAAACATCCTCGAATAGTAAGGGGGTGTAATCAGGTTGGACAATTAGCATCATCCCCAAACTCAAGAACTGTCCGAAGATCATCCTCAGTGATCTCAATAGCCTTTCCAAATATCAAGCTCCTGATGCGATGGGGCTCTGAGGATCTGTCCACCACAACGCTTTCCCAGAAAGCCTGTTGGACTGAGCGATAGGGAGTGCAGGGAGTCAGATGGTACGGAAGATCCTCGATCTTCGTAGAAAGTGATAATGCACGAGAAGTCAGCTGCATTCCTGGATGTCAGATCCAGATGAGCACAAATGTTGTGCTTGGTGCTCATAGTCCAATGACTAGCCATCTGTTACAAAATGAATATCAATGTTAGTGTTAGTCAATAAGTAGTGTACTTAATCATTTGAACATGAAATGCTTTGTTCTATTGTGTGAATGACAATGTACGACTGAGATCAAGTCGTGTGAATGACCTCATACGTATGACTGAACATGCGACTAGGCTCATACGAATGCTATCTCATGCGTTTACACCAGTCGTGCGACTGATCTCATACTCATGGTTTAGCTGTGCGATTTGGCCATTCACCCCTTTCGTCGTGCGACTGAGGTTCATCATATTGTCCATTCGCATGACAGACTAATTGTTTACTTCAAAATCAAATTTTGAGCAAACTTTAATGTTACACGTCGTGGCTTGGCTCATTAGACTCGCAATTCACCAACAAAACACATTATACCCTTTAATCACACAAAGGACTTAGTTTTAGTTGTTTATTAGTTAATCTAAGTCTCAATTTCTTTTAGTGTTCATATCAAGCGAATTTAGGGGATGAATCGATGACCATTATCATGAATAGCACCGATTATACCTATATAATCACAATAGATCGTCAGTAAGCAATAATCAAGGATCTAGAGTGCTCAAATAAGAATCGGGCAGAGTAACGGTATGTTCGTGCGATGTAGGGGCGATTTGGGAGTGATGACCAATACCGACCGACTCACCTTCTATTTATACTAGGGTTTACTTTCAGTCGTGCGACTGAGCCCAGTCGCATAGTTGATTCATACAATTAAAGATTACTCGTGCGACTAGCACAATCGGTCTTCTTCAGTCGTGCGACTAGAAGTCAGTCCTGCAACTGAGTCATTCGGTCACCTTCATCCATGCGATTAGCACATTTTAGTCATCCTGATGGTCCAATCGCACATATGTCCCATACGTATGGGTTAATCATGTGATTAGGCACATTCGTATCTTCCAATCGTACGACTGGTCCATACTCATGGTCCAGTCGTGTGAATGAATCATACTCATGGTTTGTGACTTTAAGACCATTTTAC
Organism: Flaveria trinervia; assembly: GCA_025506515.1. NCBI lineage: Eukaryota > Viridiplantae > Streptophyta > Magnoliopsida > Asterales > Asteraceae > Flaveria > Flaveria trinervia. The sequence goes on from CM046448.1 coordinate 75,746,053, forward strand.
ATTTTACACCCTTTTAAACTATTGAATATACTTTATGAGCATTTTACCATCTCAGACATGATCATTTTAAGTTGAAAAACTTTTGATCACCTCAGACGTGATCCTTTTAAAATACTTTGTCACCTCAGACGTGACCCATATTTATTTGAAAGCACGTGTGGTCACCTCAGACATGATCGTTTAGATGATAAGGTTCCCTATCAACTTCCATGACATAGTCCGATATTAAACAAACTAAAATTGAAAAACTTTATACAGAAATAAATGAAATAAAACTGAAACTTAAAACTAAGACATATTTTTGTGTTTTTGTGAGGGTTAAATCCTAATATGTAAATCTAAGAAATTATTTATCTAAAAAGGCAGCTTCAATTCATTTAGACCATACATGGACCATTCAATTTGGAATCATACAAGATATTCAAATCATTTGGGACAAGTTATCTAAAACCATTGATGCTCTTTTCTTGTTTTTCATCTAGAGTCATTTAGCAAATTTAGGAAATCATACTAGTACTATTAGGTCCCCACACTGATTTGAACTTTCAAGAATTGTAGCCATAATGTTTGTCAGTATACTTGTCCTCTTAAATCCATACACAGATTTTCAACACAGCTTGGTGATGGTTTAAGGTTTGTTTATTTCAACAAGCATTTGTGGATCCCACACTTATATGGTAATCAACATTCCTCAGGAGATTTTTGAGCGTCTCAGGGTAGTATTCAAGAAGAAACTATTCATAGAACTTTCAAAGAGAAGCCAAGCCTCAGGTTAGTGCCACCGCACAGCAGAGAGGTGGCAAACAACAATGAATTCTAGAATATATAGGTTATGCTTATCCTTAGGTCAGTGCCACCGCACAACTGCGAGGCACATATCCTATCTTCTTGTTTGAGCAATTTCATTCTTTTTTCATAGATCTCACCAACAACATAGGTTATTAGTTTGATTGTATTTGCATTTTTTATGTGCTTTTGCTCATGCTTTGGTCTTATGCACACATTCGTGACTTTATTTTGCTCGTCACTCCTTATTGGAATTTTGTTGATTGTGTTAACCAGGGATAAGGTGTTACCCACAGCTAGTCAAACATTTTAGTTTAATCTTGAGATCACCAAAAAGGTCTAGTCATCTATTGTTTTGAATCTACCAACATATCATTTGTGGTCTAGCAACCTCTAGGTCTACTTTCTTTGTGTTACCTTAGTAGTAGCTAGTTTGCCTATCATATTTCCTTTTATATTGCTAAGACTACACAGACTTATACCTAAGCTTTGTATCTTTTTCAATTTAAAGTTTTTAAAGTCCTAAATGGTTTGCTCCTGTGTACTATCATATTCCAAAGATTGAATCAGTATCACACATACAATCTTATTTTTATTAGCTACCTCTCCTTCTCCCTCGTTTTTTTATTATACTGTCTAAACCTAGTCTCCCCCCTAAAATTTTAAAACCGTAATGGATTCGGCTTTTAGGATTTTAATAGGCAAAAATAATAAGACCAATTTAATTAACCAACTTAAAATTAAGCAAATAAAAAAATTTGAAAAATAAAAGTAAATTTACAAGACACATCGGACTACCCATTGTCATCTTCAGGAATGACCTCACTTTTCTTTTTAACGCCGTTGACCTCTAACAGATATAGAAAATGTGGTTTGTCAAAACCCTTTGTATAGAGGTCAGCGCGTTGAAAATCTGTGTTTATTTTTACCACATCGATTAAGTTCTTTTCAAAGCAATCACGTATAAAGTGATATTTAATCCCGATGTGTTTGGTCTTTGGATGTTGGACCAGGTTTTTAGTGACTGCAATTGCAGCAGAGTTATCAACAAAGATAGGAGTAGAAGAGAATTTCAAACCGTAATCCCGCATTTGCTATTGAATCATATGATTTGTGACCAGCAACTTGCAGCAAGAACATATTCGGCTTCACAGGTTGACAATGCAACCAAGATCTGCTTCTTACACTGCCAGGTTACTAATCTTCTCCCAATGAACTGACATCCTGCTGATGTAAACTTGTAGTTCATCTTGCAGCCTTCATAATCCAAGTTGCTATACGCAGTAAGCTCAAAGTCATCATCATGAGGATACCACAACCCAAGTGTGGGTGTACCCTTCACATAACGAAAAATCCTTTTGACCCAATAAGATGATTCACCTTAGGTTTTGCCTGATATGTGAACATAGACATGTAGCATACATGATATCAGGTCGTGAGGCAATGAGATACATGAGAGATCCAATCATCCCTCACTACATAGTGGCATCTACCAGATCACCATTCTCGTTGGGGGCTACATCATGGCTTGTAGCAAGAGGAATTCCAGCTGTAGAAGCGTTCTCCATGTCAAACCGACTAAGAATATCACCTACGTACTTGGTCTGATGTAGGAATATCCTATTTGGTCTCTGATCCACCTGTAACCCAAGAAAGAACTTCATCTCTCCCATTGCACTCATCTTAAATTCCGCCTTCATTACTGCTTAAAACTCTTTACATAATTCTTCGTTCTTGGATCCAAAGATTATGTCGTCAATATAGATTTATACCAGCAGTAAATCTCTATCTTTTTCCTTGATAAACAATGTATAGTCAATGACTCCCCTGTGAAAACCGTGTTTCACAAGATGAGTCGAGAGTTTCTCATACCATGCCCTCGGAGCTTGATGAAGCCCGTAGAGCGCCTTATCGAGTTTGTAGACTCTGTCCCGATGATATGGATCCTCAAATCCCTGGGGTTGACTGACATACACTATCGCTCGAATCTCACCATGAAGGAACGTACTCTTCACATCTATTGATAAACTTTGATCTTCATATAGATGCATAGGCAAGGAAGATTCTGCGGATTGTCCATCCTTGCCACAGGTGCAAACACTTCATTGTAGTCAATACCCTCACTTGTCGAAATCCCTGAACAACAAGCCTAGCCTGTTTCTGATAATCACTCCTTGATCATCTTTCTTGCATTTCAAGACCCATTTGGTGCTAATGACCTTAGCACCTTTAGGTCTATCCACTAGAGTCCATACACCCAACTTCTTGAACTGAAGAAGTTCTTCTTGCATGGCACTCACCCATGCCTCATTGTTTAGGGCTTCACTAACATACTTTGGCTCAAACGAGACTGGATCAGTCGTACGACTGAACATCAAGATTGGCAGTCGCACGACTGGACCAGGAGACTGGATCAGTCGTACGACTGTAACATAAGATTGGCTCAGTCGCACGACTGAACACTCAGTCGCACGAATGAACCAACCGCATGGTTCAATCGCACGACTGAACCAACTAATGGTTCAGTCGCACGATTGAATAGTGCCAACCTATAATACAACTCAATTCGTGAAAAAAGGCGACATTCGATCAAGTACGATTCAAGTTGACCCTAGCCGTCCAGAAACCTTCCAAATTGTTCTCCAAGTTCATAGAACACATTAGATCGATTCCTTATCGATTTCTAACGTTAGTTTCAATCCTTGATTGATTCTTCGTGTGTTCTCACTGATTGGATCGCCAATCAAATAGGATTCCGCACTATTTGATCTCGTATACACGTGATCTCTAGTATTCAGTCGAATACCAGGTCCTAACAAGTGGTATCAGAGCTTCAGGCTCTTGATTACATGTTGATTCAATCAAGATTGCATAAAAGTTGTGTTTTTACACTAAAAACGAAATCTTTGGCATCAAAAGTGATCTTGGAAGTTCCCTGCTCATCGACGTTTGGTTTCTACGGACTCAGGCGATTAGAACTTGTGAAATTTCGAATTTTTACGGCTGAAACCTGTCAAACCTAGAAATTTTCGCAAAACAGCAGCTTCAATCACACGACTGACTCATTCGTACGACTGGACTCCATTCGCATTGCTCATACGCACGATTGGATCTAGTCGCACCTTCATTCGGCCGATTGAACCGTTCGTTCGCATAGCTCATACGCACCAGATTCATTCGCACGACTGAACAATCGCCCAGTTCATTCGCACGATTGAACCAATCGCAGAGCTTATACGCACGATTAGCTCATTTGCATCCTTCAGTCGCATCAGTGAAAGTTTGTTTGATTAGATTATAAGTTTATTCATCATGGAAGATCAGATGTCAGCCTTTACTGCTGGGAAGGACTCAAGGATACAGAATCTGTTGCTACTTGAGAGTGAGGTGGGGAATCACAATAAACCACCAAAGCTTTTGACTTTAGAGAGTTTCCCCACTGGAAACAACGTTTTGAGATCTACCTTAATGGAGTATCCTAATCTGTGGGAAGCCATTGAGATAGGCTATAGTACACCGGTGGGAACTGATAGGGTTAAACTAACATTGAGCGGGATGACAGACGCACAGAAAGTAAAGTACAATGCAGAGAAAAGAGTTTATGCATTGATCACTCAGTCTATCCCCAAGACATATTCCACAGTATTCCGAGAACAAGCAGTCTAAGAAACTGTGGGATGCGCTAGAGAAGAGATATGATGGTAATGCATCATTGAAGGCAATCAACGCAAAGGAGTTAAAGAAGGAATTCGATAACTTCTCATCAATTGGTAATGAAATTTTGGAAGAAGTCATAGATAGATTCTACCACTTGATGAGCGAATTGCATACACATGGAGTGGCTACTACCATGGAAGAAAAAGTAAGCAACTTCGGAGACGGTGCCTGATAAGTGGGCTACATTCGTGTCTAACCTGAGACAGAATGGAATCCTTGTAAAGCTGGATATAAATGACTTCATTCTTAAGTTGCGAGAAGAAGCACTAAGGATGAAGTATAGAGCTCAGAAGTCTTCGTACACACAAAATCCAGCTTTATACAACGCCACGCCTCAAGCTAAGACATCTAGAGCACCCCTCCAGACTGCTTTTGTGTTAGCTCGTCAGGTCCCTCACATGCTTCTCCTTCTGGATCAGACACGTCTGGGTCATCATGTACCCATCACATTGGATCAGAAGCAAACGCTACCAAACTGAAGATCGAGAACTTCGTAATGTGACCGTGGAAGTAGCACGAGAACATAGGATCTCTTAGCAGCAGTGGTTCATTCATATGATGGACTTGTTGCTGGGAGATTGGAAACTGCATCTGGCAGATGAGGACTACGAGCAGGTGGATGAGATCGAGCTTGAAAGAATGGATATAATGTGGGCCTTAGCAAGTGCTGTCCGGAGGGCGAAGAAGTTTGTGAAAAAGACTGGACAGAACTTGGTTGCTACTAAGGACACCACCTTTGGCTTCGACAAGAGTAAAGTGACCTGCTTTAACTGTGGTGAGAAGGGGCACTTCAAACGAGAATGTGTCAAGCCAAAGAAGACGGGGGAATGGGAACCCGTTCTCATCTTTACTCGCCAGGACAAGCAACCTCTAATTCTACTTCATCGAACAAGGATCCAAAAGCACTAACTGCTCATGATGATGAAGGACAGGATTGGAGTTTCAGGTTTGTCCACCAGGAGAATCTAACATTGCCAGTGTTGAGGATATTGATGATGATTCTGCGAGTGAAGGTGATATAGCAGTTGAAATTGCAATGTCCCATAGTGAAGAAACAACTGCAGCCAAGGTCAGTTACAACGCCAGATGAGGAAGTTTCCACATCAGAGACACAGAAAAGCCAGAGTCGACAGAACCAGAATCATCTGATGCGGCAATGATGGCTAATAACTTCTGAACCAACTCAGGTAAGTACCACTGACCAAATTTTTAATAACCATGCTTGTTCTGATTGTGACACGTTTAGGAATAGCATAGATGAAAATTTTGCTAGGTTATTAGATCATAATGAAACTTAGTAAAAGATTTACGTCTGTGCACTGAGGCAAATAGAGTACTAAAACAAATGACCATTGTTATAAAGAAAAGATAGACTATTGACTAAACAACTTAGGGAAACCGAAGTAGTGGCTTTTAACCAAGCAAACGACATTAGGTACTATCTTAACTCCCTAGAAGACACTAAGAAACAAAGGGCAGTTTTAGAAGTCGAAGTTAATTCATTAAAACAGAAACTGCATAGTTGGACTAGTTCTTCTCACATAGTTCAACACTTAGTGAGAGAAAGGAATAACGGGGAAGGATTAGGCTACAAAGTGGTTCCACCACCACCTGAGACCTTGATGAACACCAAGTTAGACCAGTAAATAATAACCCCATCAAGGATCATGTAGGACCACTCCTCTTGTTACTGATCCAGACACCTCATGTTCATCTACTGAATCTGGTAAGAAACAAAAGGAGGCACTTCAAAGGCAAAGGGTAAATTGCCTTGTGTAACCTGGAAAATGAATGTGAAAAGGTTAATTAAAGTCAGGGTCAAATAGAGTCAAATCAGAACCTAAAAGGACTTCAAATGTTACTTTTCACATGCTCAAGTCAAAAACCAGTTAACCAAAAAGTAAAACAGGTTAAAGCAGTAAAGTTTGTTACACCAGAGAAAACATCAAACATCCAAGAGTCAAAAACTAAAGTGATTGATGTTACTAGAGTGTCATGCACTTCTCCACAAAGAAAGTCTACTCATAAAGTTGATAGCAGGTCATGCTACAACTGTGGAGAATGTGGACACATTGCTTCCGACTGTCATTTCTATCAGACACATAGGAAGAAGTTTGATCTTCTGGACTCTAGACCTAGGTCTTCTAAGTGGAGTTCTCTAACTCCACCTAGAAGAGCTAGTGAACCTAAAGTCCAACCTGTAAGCCAGACGACTGTTTATCATAAACAGGCACTGCACAAATCTGGTTTATGGAAAGAAAAATCCACCCTCGTGTCTGATACTGATAACAAGAAGGAACCTGAGCTACCCTCACCTTCTAAGGGTCAATGGGTGGAGTTTATGATGTGTGATGCCTCTGGGAAACCCAAGACAGTCAAAGCTTGGGTTCCTAACCTAAACTGATTCTGTTACTTTGTATGTGCAGGGTGTTCGATATAGTGCTGAGACTAACACGTGGATTATAGACAGCGAGCATCCCGGCACATGACAGGAAATAGCGCCCTTTTATCTAACGTCAAACACATAAAAGGATGGCATGTTTCCTTTGCAGGAAACAAAGGAGGCTATATCACAGCTCAGGGAGAAGTGGGAAATCAAAAAGTTAAGTTTGATAAAGTGAACTACGTTCAACAACTTCAGAACAACTTACTTTCTGTTTCCCAAATCTGTGATAAAGGATTTAAAGTCGTCTTCGATAATCAGAAGTGTTACGTGCTGAAGAAAGAATATATGATCCCAGAGGACCAAGTTTTGATGACTGCTTCAAGATATAAAGACTTGTATGTCTTGGATCTGTCAACAGCTGCCACAACGGATCATGAGGTTCAGTGTTTCTTATCTAAAGCTACTGAGAGGGACTCCCTCCTCCTGGCATCATGGGACACATGGACACATGGTCATTGATGAGATGTAGGATTTGAGAGAGTGAATGAGTGAATGTCAAGAACTTCCAACTTCCTGACTTTTGTGTAGCTTGTAAGAAAGGCAAACAGACAAAGAAGGCTCATAAGGAAAAGAAAGTTCATTCAATAGAACTTCCTCTTGAGCTTCTTCACATGGATCTGTTTGGTCCAGTTAGTACAAGGAGCATTGCAGGCGACGCGTACTGCTATGTGGTCACTGATGACTACTCAAGGTTCACTTGGGTAATGTTTATGAAATCAAAATCAGAAACTTTGGAGACATTCAAGGAATTAGTAACCACACTGGAATCACTCTACAAGCTCAAAGTTCGACAAATACGCTCAGACAACAGGACAGAATTCAAGAATCAAGGGATGGAGGCATACTGCAAGGAAAAGGGAATTGTGCATCAATTCACTTCTGCCTACACACCTCAGATGAATGGCGTTGCTGAGAGAAAGAACAGGAGTTTGATAGAGACTGCCTGGACTATGCTGGCAGACTCGAAACTGCCTATCCAATTCTGGAACGAGGCAGTGGCAAATGCGTGCTATACACTGAACCGAGTCCTAATAGTCAAGCGTCACGGAAAGACATGTTATGAGCTACTTCAAAGACGCAAACCAAATTTGGAGTATCTTGAACCTTTTGGCACTTCTGAAGAAGACACAAGAAGGAAAATTCAGCGAGAAGGCAGTTGAAGGAATTTTTCTAGGATACAACATATCGAACAAGCGAGTTTACAATAACTCAAGGTCTGTAGAAGTGTGTGTAATGTCGACGTTCAGAGATATACCACACCACCTACAGGCAAAGGACCTGCATACTTCTTCGATTATGATGGATTCTTCAAATCCTTCAACATCCCTCTCTCTCCCTCGGAGGATGAGTTAGCCACTAGGATGATGTTGATATTCTAAATACTCCATCCAGCACACAGGGAGAGTCATCTACTCAGTCAGAAGGGGTAGTCGATGAAAGTGACTCCTCCTCTAAAGATGAAACTAAAGCAGATGACCAGAACAGTCAGGAGAACAGGTTCCAGTTCCTGAAAGTCCACAAGCATCCACAAGTGATGCACCCTCGACTTCGGGACCTCAAACTCCAACCTCCTCAGATGCAGACCAAAATGTTCACAATCTTGGTTCGGAGGTGACTGTGCGACTACTCCAGGATCACGACTAAACGTCTATCATCCCCTTGAAAATGTTATTGGAGATGTCCGATCATGAGTACAAACCCGAAATCAGCTATACTCAGCTGATTACGCCTCAGTTATGGGAAGGTTACATTCATGATGGTGCCTATCGATGTTTTGTCTCGCAGGTTGAGCCAAAATATGTCAGTGAAGCACTAAATGATGAGGCTTGGGTGAGTGCCATGCAAGAAGAACTTCTGCAGTTTAAGAAGTTAAGTGTATGGACTCTGGTTGATAGACCTAAAGGTGCTAAAGTCATTGGCACCAAATGGGTACTAAAATAAGAAGGATGACCAAGGACTCATTATAAGGAACAAAGCTCGACTGGTGGTTCAAGGTTTTCGCCAAGTCGAGGGGATTGACTATAATGAGGTGTTTGCACCCATGGCAAGGATGGAAGCTATTCGTATCTCCTTGCCTATGCCTCATACATGAAGATTAAAGTCTACCAATTAGATGTGAAGAGTGCATTCCTTCATGGAGAGAAATCAGGGAAACAGTCTATGTAAGTCAACCCGAGGGATTTGAAGACCCTTATCATCGGGATAGAGTTTACAAGCTCGACAAAGCTTTATATGGGCTTCATCAAGCTCCTCGAGCTTGGTATGAGAAACTCTCGACTCATCTTGTGAAACACGGCTTTCGCAGGGGAGTCATTGACTGTACACTGTTTATTAAAGAAAAGGATGGTGACCTACTGCTTGTACAGATATATGTTGATGACATAATCTTCGGGTCAAAGAACGAAGAGTTATGCAAAGAGTTTGAAGCAGTGATGAAGAAAGAGTTGAGATGAGTGCAATGGGGGAGATGAAGTTCTTTCTCGGGTTACAGGTGGATCAAACACCTAATGGGATCTTTCTACATCAGACCAAGTATGTAGGAGACAATCTCAGTCGCTTTGACATGGAGAATGCTTCTGCTGCTGGGACTCCACTTGCTACGAATCATGATATAGCACCTGATGAGAATGGAGATCTGTAGATGCCACTATGTACCGAGGAATGATTGGATCTCTCATGTATCTCACTGCCTCAAGACCTGATATCATGTATGCTACATGTTTATGTTCCAGATATCAGGCTAAACCTAAGGTCAATCATCTGATCGGGGTCAAAAGGATCTTTCGCTATCTAAAGGGTACACCCACACTGGGGTTGTGGTATCCCCATGATGACGATTTTGAGCTCACAGCGTATAGTGACTCGGACTATGGAGGCTGCAAAATGAACTACAAGTCTACATCAGCAGGGTGTCAATTCTTTGGGAGAAGATTAGTTACATGGCAGTGTAAGAAGCAGACATCGGTTGCATTGTCAACCTGTGAAGCCGAATATGTTGCTGCTGCAAGTTGCTGTTCCAAAATCTTGGATTCAACAGCAAATAGGGATTACGGTTTGAAATTCTCGTCTACTCCTATTTTTGTTGATAACTCTGCTGCAATTGCAGTAACCAAAAATCCAGTTCAACATCCTAAGACCAAACACATCGGTATTAAATACCACTTCATAAGAGACTGTTTTGAAAACACCTTAATAGATTTTGGTTAAAATTAATACGGATTTTCAACGTGCTGACCTCTATACAAAAGCCTTTGATAAACCACGTTTTCAATACTTGCTAGAGGTCAACGTCGTTAAAAAGAAAAGTGAGGTATTCCTGATGAGAATAATGTGTAGTCCGATGTAGTTTCGTTAAAGTTTATTTGTATTTTATGTTATCTATTTTTTCTTTCTTTGTTGTTATTTAAATTCATGTTATCTTGCTGTTTTAAAATCCAAAATAATTAAATCCGAAATGATTTTAGTATTTTAGGGGAGACTATGTCAGCAAGTTAATATTAAAAAAATGAGGGAGAGAAGGGTAAGTAGCTGAAATAAGGTAGATTGTGTCTGTGATACTGATTCAATACCTTTGGAATATGATAGAACACAGGAACAAATCAAGAGGGATTTTAAAATTTAAGGTTTGAAAAGATGCAAAAGTTCAAAGTATAAGTCTGTGTAGTCTAAGCAATATAAAAAGGGAATATGATAGAAACTGGCAACTCCTAAGGTGACATAGAGAAAGTAGACTTAGAGGCTGCTAGACCACAAATGATATGTTGGTAGATTCAACACAATAGACAATTAGACATGATTGGTGATCTCAAGATCAAACTAAGTTGTTCAACTGACTGTGGGCTTCCATTATCACTGGTTAACACAATCAAATATATTCCAATAAGGGGTAATGAGCATTTAAATGCCACAAAAGTGTGCGGATGACCATAATTAGAGCAAAGCAAGAAAAAATGAAAGACAAATGCAATAAAGCTAATGACTCATGTTGTTGGTGCATATTGTGTCAAATAAAATAAGCTGCTCTAACAAGGAGATAGGTTGTGTGCCTCTCTGCTGTGCGATGGCACTGACCTGAGGATAAGCATAACCTAGATATTCTAGAATTCATTGTTGTTTGCCGCCTCTCTGCTGTGCGATGGCACTGACCTGAGGACAGGCTTCTCTTTGAAAGCTCTAAGAATAGTCTCTTCTTGTAATAATACCGTAGACCGCTCAAAACCTTTGAGGAATGTTGATTACCATATAAGTGTGGGATCCCAAATGTTAGCTGAAATAATTAAACCTAAATCAGTCACCAGTCTGCGTCAAAAGTCTGTGTATGGATTTAAGTGGACAAACATACTGACATTCTTAGTGGCTACATTCTCAAGAGTTCAAATCAATGTGAAAAATCTAAGAGTTTCAGTATGATTTCCTTAAGTTGCTAACGACTCTGGATGAACACCGAGAATTTAAGCATCAAAGGTTAATAACAAGTCCCAAAATGATTTGAAACTCCTGTATGATTCCAAAATTGAGTTGGTCCAGATATGATCAATCTAGTTAAAGCTACTCTACTCCTAATCAAATCCCTTAGATTTTCATCTTAGGGTTTTATCTCTCACAAAAGTCAAACATAAACTTTAGTTGTGTAGTTAGTTTAAGTTCCTATGTTTATCTTTAATTTGTGTGTCGGTCGGACTACATCAGGGAAATCAGAAGGGAATTAACTTACCTAAAAAGGGTCATGTCTGAGATGACCACATGGTTTAAAAGTTAAAAGGTCACGTCTGAAGTGACTGAATGGTTAAGAGCTTACAATGTTATTCTCAAAAGTGAAAAGGGTCTGAATAGTAAATGTTAAAAATGACTGTAAACTCACAAGTGTGACCCATTCGCACTAGTGGATCATGGTTATCGACCAACTATGCGAATGGCTTCCAATCGGCGAATGGACATGAAATTGATCCATTCGACCGAAAGGAAGGGGGGAATGAAACAGTAGACCGACTGAGGCTCAGTCGGTCAACTAAAGGGGCGAATGAAGGAGACCGAATGAGTCAGTCGACGACTGAGACTCAGTCGGCCGACTGAATGCGATTGACTAGGCCAATCGTACGACTGAACCTCAGTCGCCCGATTGAACTGAGCGAATGAGGCCAGTCGGCCGAATGAACCTAGGTTCAGTATTTAAGGGTCTTAGTCGATCGCATCTCACTCATCACTCCCAATAGCACCCCAAATCGCACTCTGTACCGTTACCCTGTCAAACTCGCCACCGATTCTGATATACATCGCGGTTAAGATTCTTATATTCCAGTGACGTTTTACAGGTACACTACTCCTTGAATCCTACCAAAATCAGTACATCACCGAACTACAATAGCAACATTGGATTGAATCAAGAACCGAACTGTGAATTGACCTAATCGCCTATGTAAATGAAGCAAAATGTTAAAATTGAGTTTAATAGGTTATTAGTGACAAGTAGACGAGGCTAATGGACCATTACACACTGTTAAAAGACTTAGATTGGTCAAGATTCGACCCACAGGCGATCGAACAGTGGGGCAAGCGACTGGTCGTTCGAATGAACTCCAATCGCACGATTAAACCTTGCGATTGGATCATTCGACCGACTGAACCACCCGAATGAGTCCAGTCGGCAGATTGAACTCAATCGCATGTCTCAATCGGCAGATTGAACTCAATCGCATGCCTCAAACACCCGATTGAACTCAATCGCATGCCTCAAACACCCGATTGAACTCAATCGCATGTCTCAAACAGGCGACTGACTTCAGTCGCATGATTCATTCGCACGAATGAATCAAAATGACTGTCAACTTACACTTAGAACAAAGTTTTCATGTCTTATGTATTAATAGTTCTATGTCTTGTGTGTTACAGATAAATGGCAGAAAAGTGGACCATAAATCCAAAGCACAACATCTGTGCCCATTTGGATCACACCACCAGGAACGGGTCTGAGTTCACCGACATTATAGCATTTTGAGACGGTCCCGGATCTATAAGGCGATCTCCACTCCTTGCACGCCTTATAGATCACTCCATCAAGCATTCTGGGGAAATGCTTGGTGGACCGCTCTCGTGAGCCGTACTGTATCAGGAGCTCCATACTGGGCCAGGATATTGAGATCTCTGGCCGACATTCAGAGGGTCCTAGAGTTCGGGGAGGATGCTGATCATCCTACAAAACTACATCCATTGACAGTAAGAGGATGCTTCCTAAGGATAAAGTACGCTGGGGATATCAACTCAGGTGTGCTCAACAAGAGCAACCTGAGCCCCCAGTACAAGTACTTAGCACACGTGATCCTCAAGTGTGTAGCATCGAGGAGGGGGGGTTGACGACCTCTCAGACCAGATTCAAAATGCCTACGTGGCACTGGTTCTGAACCACCCCTTCAGTTTTCCAGCATGATATTCTCCTACTTGGTGGAGAATTTGGAGGTAAAGGGAAAAAGGGGTTCTGTATCTACCCCAGATTCTTACAGCTCGTCTTCAACGAGAAGCTGCCACAGTGCCCAAAGAGAGTCATGACGCAGTGGCCTTAGAGATAATGGATGATACTACTCTGGGTAGGATGAGAGTTTACAGGGGAAAGCAGATTAAGCCCCAAGTGAAAAGAATGATTGGCCACTTAGCAGATGAAAGCTATGTGGCCCGGGGAGACGCCAATGGCGTCACGAGGACAGTGACTCTGACGTGGAGCCAATTGTCCTCCCCACTGATGATTCAGAGGAGGATGACAGTAGGGATGATGCTGTTCCATCCAGAGGCACTGTGTCTGACTCTGTTCCCTCGTGTCTGTCTCACCTGCTGAGGTAACTGAGTCAGCAGGATTTCATCAAGATTTTGTTCTGAACGAGGAGGATGAGGATGAATCTTATGAGGAACATTGACGGACTATGGGAAGGAAAGTGGTTCCCACAGAACACGGGTTGAGGGTTGTTGGTGAACAACCGAGAGGCTCTGGAGATACAGAAACTGATCCAACATATGCTCCGGGGTCCTCAGGCGGGATTGAAGGGGGAGCATCCACCTCGAAGGGAACGAGGAGAAAACGGATGGCTCAACCCCATGGCCAGAAAAAGAAAAAACGTAAGGTAACCTTCATCACCACCACATCCCCCATACCTTCCACCACTACCACCTTCTGCAGACACCTTCCACCACCATACCTCTCCCACAGCAACCACAGACACCACCATACCGACCACCACAAGCCAGACCCCTGCCACCACTACATCATTCACCCCACACTCACCACCACTATCATCCAGACCTGACCCGATATTCACCACCTCCACCACCACCACTAGCCACCAAACCGAGCCCTCAGCCTACCCCTCACACACCTATAGATCTCCTCTACCTCCAATGGGGTAGAGGAACAGCTGTCAGCCTTAAATAGAATGGTGTTACGATTGCTGGCGGCTGATGAGGAAAAGACCTCTCAGATCCGCCAGCTCACCGACCTGACTGCTGCACAATCGCATAAAATAGCAGAGCAGGATCGAGTAATTGCGGAACAGGCCCAGCAATTGGCTGCTCAGAACACTCAGTTGGACCAACTCGAGCGCAAAGTGTCACAGCAGGTAAGCAGATAGAGGAGTTGGAAAAGGCTAAGAGGACCATTCTGCTAAAATTGAAAGGATCAAAGGCGGAACCTCTAAAGATAAAGGATGGAGACAGAGATAATGAAGATGATGATGATGATGATGATGATGATGATGATGATGACAGTGACTCTGATGAAGAGAAGACCGAAGAGTGGTGCGCAGATGAAGACACTGAAGAAGGAGAAGCAGTTGAATCGGTCTCAGCTCCAGGCAAGAGAAGAGAACAAAGAACAGACAGGATCAGTCAGCTTCTGCTTCTGCAGCTTCACAAGAAGAGTCAAGCATTCAGGATAAAAGTAAATAGTGGATGTTTATGTATTTATTTACTTTTGGATTCTGTATTGAAAAACCATATACTAAATGCTTATTAAGTTAATGCATTTTGTTTGATATTTACTAATGATTTGAGTGTGAAATATGTAAATCAAACAGATCCAAAGTACCACAGAGATGAGTTTGATATTGCTCCCCTTCAACAGATCAAGTCTCAACTCACAATGATTCTTGATCTGCAAGGGATTGTCAAAAGGTCAGTGAGTTATACCCCTGAAGAAGGTGAATAATTCACGACCTATCTAACGAGCAACTGGCAGAGATGTTCAGACTCAATCCTGATGACATTGTCAAGATGCTCCAACAGTTGATTCAACCAGTGACGACAAACTACACGACGTTGATGAAGTTGAGGTTGAAGATATTGCTGCTGAGAGAGTACCCTCAGTACGCTGACAACGAGGGTAAGTGGTCCCCAATCTGGGTGAGTCCCTAGTCAGTGATATGGTTGAGGTACTAGACAAGATGGAGCAGGAAGCAGGAAAGACCGAAGGAACAGCCCAAGTCTCAAACAATGACGTATACATTCAAAGGCTGAGTGGGCTGAATGTTTTAAGAAGTCAGAGCCCAACGTGATGCAACGAACAGGGATGCCTACACCAAGTTCTACAGCGTCAAGAAACATCTTACGGTGTCAGGCAGGATTATAGCATGGCATATTTTGGTGATCTTAACGTGTATGCCGTTAAGAGGAAAAGGGCATAGAGTACTTTAGATTTCCACATGATCTAAAGACTCTACCAGGATTTGAGCTCAACCAGCTAGCCAAATTGAAGCTGTTGTATGCTGACCCAAGAAAAATGTCAGGCTGGTTGAGGCTGCCCTAAAGAAAGAGTACCACACCAGGTGGATTAACTTCAGACCTCAACAACCTACAAGGTATATTAGAAGGTCTAAGATGGATGCCATTACTGGGAAACCTAAGATTGTGTTGAAGTGGAGTCCTCCTCGCACTATGTCGAGAATCCCTCTCAGGGAAATGCCACAGGACTTCACGCCACACTTCAAATGGTGGTACTATGATTGGAGAACTGCTGAAGCTGTCATAGTTCTGAACAAAGGGGATCAAATGGATACTGTCAGGGTATTCGACCAATGTGGCTAACTAACTTTTCTGCTAATGATGTCTATACATTATACAAGTGGCCACTGTTCTATGACACACAAGACATTGTACAAGCCCTCCAGTTCCAAAATGTTATACGACTTTGCTTCGCATTTGATATTCACGCGGGAGTCACACAAGAGGACAAGTACAAGAAATATGAGAAGGTAATGAAGAAAACAAGACATTAGAGAGATCTAGGTCCAGGGGGAGTTTGTTGATACATGTATCTCCCTAGATCGTGATATGTGATGTAATAGATCTTGTTTGGTATGATTAATGAACTGATATTGATAGTCTGTTGGTTATAATGTTTAATAGTTCATTAATGAGTCGTAAATGAATTGATTGGGTTTATGATTACTTGAATTGACAGGATCAGCGATCACAAGTTTGATGTATTAGAGTTCAAGGCAGCGGAATAAGAATAGGAATTAGACAAATTGTAGCAAGAAGTCGATGCTTGTATGCATTAAGAGCACATACGGTTATAGCGAGAGAATATATTTCTGATTCAAGGAATGTCTATAGATATGGAATGTTTCTAATCAAATCATTCATTTATTCACTCAATTATTACAATAGGTTGACACTCCTTATATAGAGTGCAATCGCTGCTGTTATCACGGGAAAGTGACAACTGGCAGATCTAATACAAAAATAACTAACTCTAACAAACTACTGAAATGTTCACAACTACTGAGAACATATCAGAGTGTTAAGTACAGAATATAAAACTACTGAAACTACAACAACTGAAGAACAAGCTCTTTAGTCGTTTTACAAAACTACTGAAACATAAAACTACTGAAACTAGAAATATAAAACTACTGATATCACAACTACTGAAGAAGTACTCTTCAGCAGTTGTGACAAACTACTGAGGCTTTAGTACTTGATCTTCAGACTTTGACCTTCAGATGTTTCATCAGCTGATGACTTCAGTAGATATAATCAGCTGATGTCTTCAATCTTTGTCTTCAGACTTTGTACATCAGTTGTTGATCTTCAGCACTTGTAAACTCTTCAGCTGTTGTACTTCAGTACTTTGGTCTTTCAGCTTCAGCACTTGTGTTCTTCAGCTGTTGTACTCCAGCACTTTAGTTCTTCAGCTGTTGAAGTCTTCAGCACTTGATCTTCAGCTGTTGAAGTCTTCAGCACTTGTCAAACTGCTGATGAAGCTTTCAGCAGTTGTTATGATACCATGTGGGACTTAGAGGTTTTCTGATCTTGGCTCATTGGTTCTTTTGGTCCAACATGAATGATTACATATAATATTATATTAATTAACTAAAACATTCAAACTTAACTTAATGAAGTTCCCATGCGAATGGCTCATGCGAATGAACCATACACATGAAGAACTTCACACGATTGACTCAGTCGCACGACTGGACCAGGAGACTGGATCAGTCGTACGACTGTAACATAAGATTGGCTCAGTCGCACGACTGAACACTCAGTCGCACGAATGAACCAACCGCATGGTTCAATCGCACGACTAAACCAAACTAATGGTTCAGTCGCACGATTGAATAGTGCCAACCTATAAATACAACTCAATTCGTGAAAAACGGCGACATTCGATCAAGTACGATTCAAGTCGAACCCTAGCCGTCCAGAAACCTTCCAAATTGTTCTCCAAGTTCATAGAACACATTAGATCGATTCCTTATCGATTTCTAACGTTAGTCTCAATCCTTGATTGATTCTTCGTGTGTTCTTACTGATTGGATCTCCAATCAAATAGGATTCTGCACTATTTGATCTGGTATACACGTGATCTCTAGGTATTTCAGTCGAATACCAGGTCCTAACAGAGCGCACTTGTCATACTTTCAGCATGTATAGGGATTCTAGTGTAGTTACTAATTCCTTGAAGAACTCAAATGTTTTTGATTTGGACTTCAAAAACATTACCCAAGAGACCTTGAGTAGTCATCCGTACCTATGTAGTAGTACAAGTCGCCTGCAATGCTTCTTGTACTGATTGGACCAAACAGATCCATATGAAGAAGCTTAAGAAGTAGTTCTATGGAATGAACTTTCTTTTCCTTATGAGACTTCTTCGTCTGTTTGCCCTTCTTGCACGCAACACAGAAATCCGGAGTTGGAAGTTTTTGACGTTCATTCCCCTCACTAGATCATTCTGGATCAAGTGATTCATCTTCCTCGGATTTATGTGTCCCATTCTCCTATGCCAGGAGATGGAATCCTCCTCAGTAGCTTTAGACAAGAAGCCCTAAACTTCATGATCCGTTGTGGAGGCCTTTGAAAGATCCAAGACATAAAGATCATTATATCTTGAAGCTAACATTAGGACTTGGTCCTCCGGGATCACGTAGTCCTTCTTCAGAGCGTAGCACTTCTTGTTGTCAAAGACTACTTTGAAACCTTTATCACATATTTGAGAAACAGAAAGTAAGTTATTGTGTAATTGTTGGACATAGTTTACCTTGTCAAACTTAACTTTCTAATTTCCCACTTCCCATTGGGCTGTGATGTACCAGCCTTCGTTTCTAGCAAATGAAACATGCCCTCTAATGATTTGTCTGACGTTTGATAAGAGAGCTCTATTCCCTGTCATGTGCCTGGATGCTCCGTTATCTATAATCCACAAGTTAGTCTCAGCACTATAGCAAACACCCTGCACATTCAATGAAAACATTAGTTTATGTTAGGAACCCAAGCCTTCACTGGCTTGGGTTTCCCCGAGGCATCACACATCATAAACTCAATCCATTAACGATTCGAGGTTGAGGGAAGCTCAGATGTCTGTTTGTTCTCATTTTCAGACGCTGAGGCGGATTTTTCTTTCCATAGGCCAGCTTTGAGTAAGGCCTGTTTGTGATAAACAGACGACTGGCTGATGGGTTGAAGTTTGGATTCACTATCCCTTTTTGGAGGCGTCACTAAGTTCTTCTTAAAAGATCTAGTTTTAGATGCAAGAAGTTCAACTTTCCTCCTCGGTGTCTAATAATAGGGACAATTAGACGCAATGTGATCATACTCTCCATAATTGTAGCAAGATTTGCTTTCAACTTTAAGATTTATTTGTTTTTGTGGAGATGTAGGTGTCACACAGATGACCTTAGTTTGTTTAGATTGAGACACTTCTTTGTTAGACGTATGGATGGGTTTTACAAACTTAATTGCTTTACCTGGTTTTAAATCTTTTATTTCTTGTTTACCTGGACTTTTACATGATGAACGTGATTGATTAGGTTTAATAGTCTTGTTGGGTTCTGATTTGACTTTGTTTGAACCTGACTTTAAATTGACCTTTTCAAACTCTTTTTCCAGGTTAACACAAGGCATCTTTCCTTTTGCCTTAGAAGTGGACTCCTTTTGTTTAGTGCCAGATTCAATTGGTTTACTTGTGGAATCTAGGTAACTAACAAGAGGAGTGGTCACCACATGATCCTTGATGGGGTTATTATTAATAGGTTTACTTTAAGTGTTCATCAAGGTCTCAGGTGGTGGCGGCACCACTTTGTATCCCAATCCCTCCGCGTTGTTTCTTTCTCTCACTAAGTGTTGAACAATGTGAGATGAGCTTGTCCAACTGTGAAGTTTTTGTTTTAAAGAGTTGACTTCTACTTCTAAAACCGCTTTCTATTTCTTAGTGTCCTCTAGGGAGTTAAGATAGTATCTAATGTCATTAGCTTGGTTAAAGGCAACTACTTCTATTTCCCTAAGCTGTTTGTTCAAAAGATCTATCTTTTCCTTGTAACTGTGCTCATTTTGTTTTAAAACTCTATTAGCTTCAGTGCACAGTTCCAAATCCTTTACTAGGCTATCATTATGATCTAATAACCTAGCAAATTTTAAATCTATGCTTTCTCTAAATTTATTGCAATCCAAACAAGCATGATTATTAAACAATTCGTCAGTAGTACTTACCTGAGATGTTGAAGAGGAATCAACCATGTGTGCCGAATCTATTGTCTCTTGTTCTGGTGATTCTGACATTAATGTAGACTTTTCTTCTTCAGGCAGGTGGTTGACCACATGTGTATTGTCTTCAGAATTGGACATCACAAGCTCTAATGCTATATCTCCCTCATTGGCAGAGTCGTCATCTATGTCCTCCACACTAGCTATGTTGGACTCTCCCGGTGTGACGAGCCGAAAGCTCCAGTCCTGTCCTTCATCATCGTTAGCAGTCAAGGCTTTAGGATCTTTGCTTGATGAAGTAGAACTACTAGATGTGGCTTTATCCTGACGATTAAAGGACGAGAAAGGATTGCCATTACCAGTTTTCTTTGGCTTCATACACTCCCTTTTGAAGTGCCCCTTCTCACCGCAGTTGAAACAGGTGACCTTTGACTTGTCGAAGCCAAAAGTCATGTCCTGGTTGCAACCAAGTTCTATCCAGTCTTCTTGACAAACTTTTTAGCTTGTCGGACAGCACTTTCCAAGGCTCATATTATATCCATCCGTTCCAACTCCATCTCATCCACCTGTTCAAAATCCTCATCTATCAGGTGGCAATTTCCTATCTTTCCAGCAATTAGTCCATCATAGGAGTGGACTACAGCAGCTAAGAGGTCCATGTGTTCTATGGCCACCTCAATAGTCACGTTATCGAAGTTATGAGTCTTCAATTTTGCTGCATTAGCTTCAGCTATAATATACGGGGTACCAGATAACCCTGACGTTTCAGACCCTGAAGTAGATGCTTGTGTTGGACTTGCTGAGCTTGACACGAAGGCAGTCTGCAGTGGTGCTCTAGATGTCTTGACCGAGGAGTGGCGTTGTAGAGCGCAGGATTCTGGTCATAGTTTGCCTTTTGTTCTTATACTTCATCCTAAGCTCCTCCTCTCTCAGTTTCAGAATGAAGTCATTTATGTCTAACTTCGACAGCATCCCATTCTGTCTGAGATTAGAAACGAAAGAAGCCCATTTCTCTGGTAGTCCATCTGCTAAGTTGGATACCTTATCTTCCATCGATGTAGTTACTCCATGAGTATGCATCTCACTCATCAAGTGGTAGAATCTGTCGATCACATCATCTAGGCCTTCCTTTCCCATTGAAGAGAAGTTGTCAAACTTCTTCTTCAAAGCTTTGGCCTTAATGGCCTTAAGTGAGGCATTTTCGTCATACCTCTTCTCCAACGCATCCCATAGTTTCTTTGCTTGAGTATATTCCAAATACTGATGGAAGATATCCTTCAGAATAGACTGGGTAAGCAAAGCATAGACTTTCTTCTCAGCGTTGTGTTTCACCTTTTGTGCATCAGACATGTCACTTAACGTAAGTTTTACATCGTCAGCTCATACTAGCATGATGTACCCCGACTCTATAGCCTCCCACAAATTTGTATCTACTCCATTTAAGTAGATTTTGAAACATTGCTTCCATTGTGGGTAGTCGTCTAACGTGATAAGCTTCGTGGGTTTATTATGAATTCCCACTTCGTTCTACAATAGCAGTAGATTCTGAATACGAGTGTCTCTACTTGCTGTGTATGCTGAAAACTGGTCCTTCATTTCACTTAACTTTACTATTAAACAAACTGTTTATGTGTGCGAATGAAGGTATGCGATTGGGCTTATTCGGGCGATTGAACTAGGCGAATGGTTCAATCGTGCGACTGACCTAATGCGGATGAGTCAGTCGGCCAAATGAACTAATGTGGTTGAATAGTCTGAATAGGGTTCTCAGTCATACAAATGAGGGTACGAATGAGTCCAATCGTGCATTTTGATAATGCGAATGGACTCAGTCGCGCGATTGAGCCGATCGTGCGACTGAACCTGCTGAAGTTTGAAAATTCGTAGGTTAAACGTGTTTTGGCTGCAAAAACTCGAATTTTCACAAACCCTAATTGTCGTATGCCGGAAAAACTCAACTTTATGGTCAGGAGACGTCTAAGACACCGTTTGACACAGAAAGATTGCGTTTTTAGTGAAAAAACACAATTTTTGTATCAAAAATGATTGATCAACAAGTAATCAAGAGCCAAAGCTCTGATACCACTTGTTAGGATTGTGTACTGGACAATGTACTAACTGATTAACATGTATACCAAACCAAATAGTGCGGAATCCTATTTGATCGGCGATCCAATCAGTGAGAACACACGTCGAAACAATTATGTATTGAATTTAACGTTAAGAATCGATTAGGAATCGATCTACTGCGATCTATGAACTTGCAGTATGATCTTAGAGGTCTCTGGACGGCTAGGGTACGTTTGGAGTCGAAGTGTGTAAGATTTTTTTTTTCACGAATTAGGTGGTATTTATAGGTTAGGGTTGCTCATTCACATGACTGAACCATTAGCATGGTTCATTTGTGCGATTAAGCCATGCGGTTGATCCATTCGCATGACTGAATGTTCAGTCATGCGACTGAGTTAGTCGCATGAAGTTGTTCAGGCGTATGGACTATTTAGGCGCATGGATACTCAGTCGCATGGCCATTCGGATGCATGACCACTTTTGGGGCGCATGGTCCAGTCGGATGCATGAGAACTTCACTTAACCAAGTTTGAATGTATTCATTATTATAACATTATGCATACCAGTTCAAACAATCACAAACCTATATAATCTAGTCAATATGCATTACACAACTCATTAATGAATATTAAACATTATAAATTACAACCAAAAATTCTTATTTCATTAAGTACCCAAGCCTTACATAAGCGTAAGACATTCAAGACATATTACATTAAGATCCGAATCTAGGTATATATCTATCAACATGCTTGTTGAAATAACTAAACCTAACTCATCACTAATGTGAGTCAAAAATCTGTGTATGGATTTAAGTGGACAAATATACTCACAATCATCATGGCTACAACTCTTGACAGTCAAAACCATTGTGTGCATCTTAAAGCTCTAGTATGATTTTTTGAAAGTGCTAGTGACTCTCGGACAAAACAAGAATCTAGCATCAAAGTGTTTTAGTAAAATGTCCCAAATGATTATGATATACTTGTATGATTCCATAATGAATCTTTCTGGAAATGATAAAAATTAACTTGAAGTTGTTTCGCTCAAACCCAAAAACAACAAAAATATGTCTTGTTTTTTTTAATTTCAAAGTTGTTTTCTATTTTCTGGTCTTTTGTAGTGTAGACGTCAAACTATAAAACTAACTGAATTCTATGAATCACTCACTAAAAGTGGTCACGTCTGAGGTGACCAATCGGGTTTTAGATTAAAAGGATCACGTCTGAGGTGATCAAATAGTTTTAAATTAAAAGGATCACGTCTGAGGTGATCAAACGGTTTTAAATTAAAAAGGTCATGTCTGAGATGATCGGTGTTCACAATGTTAATATCAAAAGTTAAAAATTTTAAGTGTTTGAAAGTTAAAAGTTCAAGCTCATAAGTATGAGCGAATCATACGATTGAATCATAAGTATGAGTCTATCGCACATTTCAACCATAAGAATGAGCCAGTCACACGACTGGACCATGAGTATGGGACAACGATGCGATGGACCACAAGACTGAACCAATCGTACAAATGGATGAAGGAGTATGAGCCAGTCACACGACTAAACCCCAGTCGCACGACTGGAGCATGAGTATGGAGCATGAGTATGGGTCCAGTCGCACGACTGAAATTTAAAATAGTATAAATAAGGGGGTTAGTCGGTCATAACCCTTACCACCCTTCAAGTCCTCTGAAATCGCCCGAACTCATAGATACTCTGCCCAAAATTCGTTTGCCTGTTCTTACCTACTGATAAGTGATTCTAACGGTTATTCTACTCATCTACAGGTACTGGGCGACTGTAATCGATCCACATGAACATATTAATCGCGTCTTTAAGCACCGATTAGGTTAAAACCTAAAACCGAGACTAAACCCTAAAATAGACCACTTAACAGGACATAAATTTTGATTAAAAGGACAGTTAGTCTTATTTCAAGTCTCTGCGAGTCTAATGAGTCTAAACATGAAGTCTAATATAAAGTCTTAACAAAGATTCATATCTAGGGTGTTCAATAGTTTAGGATGCGAACGGTCATGCTATGACCTACAATCGCACGATTGAGCTAGGCGAACGACTCAATCGCACGTCTCAATCATGCGTATGGGTTCAGTTGCACGACTATCTCAACCGCATGGTGTAGCATACGACTAAGCTCAGTCGCAGGCTCAATCGTACAACTGAACTCAGCCGCAGGCTCAATCGGACGACTAAACTCAATTGTACGACTAACATTCAATTGTATGGTTCAGTCACTCGACTGAACCAGTATGATCAAAACAGATTAAGTTCAAACTATCTTCTATTATGCATAAATCTAACGTATATGTTTCTTATGTTGCAGCAACATGGCTGATAGACGGACCATGAGCACGAAGCACAACATATGTGCTCATCTAGATGCTTCTACTCGGAATGCTTCCGAGTTTGCAGGGATCATAGCCTTTCTGAGGAGATCAAGGATCTTCAAGGCCATTTCTACACCCTACACGCCATACAGATCACTACAACAAACCTTCTGGTAAGGTGCTACAGTTGACAGGTCCTCTGAGCCCCATTGTATTCGGAGCTCGATCTTTCGACAGGAGATTAGTATTACTGCAGCAGACCTAAGGTGAGTCCTGTATCTGGGTGATGATGATACCCACCCAACCAAGTTACACCCTCTGACCGTTGGGGATGTTTTCTAAGGATGAAGTACATTGGGGACATCAATGCAGGTGTTGTCAACAAGAGCAACATGTGCCCCCAGTTGAAGTGCTTGGCTCACGTTATCCTCATGTGCATAGCGTCTAGGAGGGGAGGGTTTGACGAGATGTCAGATCAAATCCATAACGCATATGTTGCTCTGGTGCTGAACCACCCGTTCAGTTTTTCGCACATGCTTTTTGCTTATATGATAGACAACCTCGAGGCCAAGGGCAAGGAAGGCTTTTGTATGTACCCATGTTTTATATAGATGATTATTGACGAGAAGCTTCCTTTGCTGCCAAAGGAGAAAGATGATGTTGTCATTCTTAAGGTTATGGATGATACCACATTAGGTTGAATGAAGGTTTACCGTGGGAAGCAGGTGAAGCCCCCGGTCAGGAGATTGTTCGCGCATCTGGCAAGTGAAGATTACGTGGGCCCGCTCACAAGAAGTGGCGTCATGATGATAGCGACTCAGAGGTTGAGCCAATTGAGTTACCCACTGATGAAGAAGACGACGATGACAACGACCATGATGATGATCAAGGTGGTAAGGCACCTGGTGGAACTGAGAAGGATGCCTTCCACCAAGGCTTCCTACTTGATGAAGAGGAAGAAACTGATGAAAAGCCACTAGTAAGGACTGTCGGGAGTGTTTGCCACTGACAAAGGGAAAGAGGCGGTTGGCGGACGCCAAGCTGGTTCAAAGGGTGCTGCTACAAATGTCAGTGATCCTACTTATACCCCTAACCAGCCCATGAGCTCAGGGGGAGCCTCTATCTCAAAGGACTCCAGGAAGAAGAGAATGGCTCACTATTATGGCAAAAAGGGTAAGAGGCCAAGGTTACTGTGATTACATTATCTGCCACCATTACCACTATCACACCCACTACTACTGCCACCACTCCAGCCACCACCACAGCTACTACTACTACCACCACTCCTCCCACTATCACTATCACTCCTCCCGCCACCACTACCACAGCCACTCCACCACATCCCACTCCTATTCCACCTCCTATATTCAACACATCCACCACCACTGTTACACCCACTACTACTACCACCACTCCAGCCACAACCACAGCTACTACTACCACCACCACTCCTCCCACTACCACTATCACTCCTCCCACCACCACTACCACAGCCACTCCACCACATCCCACTCCCATTCCACCCCCCATATTCACCATATCGACCACCATAACCACCACTCACCAAAATGGTCCCTCCACCCAATCCACATTCACACCAGGACCTACTCTACCCACGGTCAGGTTAGAGGAGCAGCTTGCTAACCTCAACCGCATCATGCTAAGGCTGATTGCCACCGATGAGCTAAGGGCTACTCAGCTACACAAGATGATGGAGGTGAATGTCAGTCAAGCAAAGCAAATCAGTCAGCTGAGTGAGAAGAACGCTCAGTACGAGAGAGCTCTAGGCCGAGCCCACCATGCACTTACAAGTCAAAACAAGCTTGTGTTGGCTTCGGTGAAGAGGATAGAGGATCTCAAGAAGAAGAATAAGAAGATATACTAAAGCTTAAGGGATCAAAGAGCAAGCCGTTAAAGATTAAGGATGGTGATGATGATGATGATGATGATGATGATGATTATGATGATGATGATGATGAGGAGGAGGAGGAGGAGGAGGATGAAGATGAATCTGAGGAAGATGTTGAGGAAGGAGGACCAAGTGGTAAATATAAAGAGGATGATGACAATCAGGAAGTTGATGCATTTGCGTCAGCCTCAAATCGTCAAGCTCAGGAGAGGCGCACGAAAAGAAACCAAGACCAAGGAGCCTTATCCTTAGCTCCTCCAGCTGAACCGACAGCTTAAGACAAAAGTAATTATTAGATGTCTTTGTATTTAAAAGAACTTTTGTACTTGAATTATATATTACATTAATGTAATTAACAATCATGTATGTTTGTTTATGTTTTAATGTTTTATATAATGACTTATATATGATGTGCTTAATTTTCAAATTAAATAGATAAAGCTCAACAGACAGACGAGTATGATGTCAAACCCCTTCAGCAAGTCAAGACTCAACTTACCATGAATCTTGACTTGCAAGGGATCGTCAGAAGATCTGTAAGCTACACACCGAGAGGGAGAGATTATTCATGATCTAACAGACGAATACCTCGCTGAAATGTTCAGATTGAATCTGGACAAGCTTGTCAAAGATGCTCCAGAAGTTGATGTTGTGAGTGATGAAGAGCTTAACGATGTAGATAAGATTGAGATCGAGGATGTCATAGCATAGCACTATCCACAGTACACTGACCAGGAAGGACATGTTATCCCCAATTGGGTGAAATATTTGGCAGTGATACTTTTGATAAATTGGATGAAATAGAGAAAGAAAAAGAAAAAGATGAATGCCAAGCCCAAGCTTCGGATGTTAATGTCGACCTAAAGAAAGCTGAATGGGCAGCTTGTTTTGCTGAGATGAAAGCTCAACGCACGCCGCCAAAGCAGAATGCCTACACAAAGCTCTACATAGTCAAAAGACATCTAAAAGTGTCAATAAAGATCATAGCATGGGCATATTTTGAAGACTTAGAAGTCTATGCAGTTAAGAGAGAGAAGGGGATCGAGTACTTCAGATATCTGCATGATCTGAAAACACTTCTTGGTTTTGAGGTCAACTGTCTGGCATGTTTAGATCTTTTGTATGCAAATCTGAGGAAGATGTCAGGATGGTTCGAGGCTTTGTTAAAGAAGGAATACCACACCAGGTGGGTAAACTTCAGACCTCAACAACCTAAGAGGTTTATCCGTAAGTCTGAAGTGGATCCCATATCTGAAAGACCTAAAGTGGTGCTGAAGTGGAGTCCCCCGCGCACGATGTTAAAGATTCCCTTACGGGAAATGCCTAGGACTTCACTCCATGCTTCAAATGGTGGTATTACGATTGGCGAACGGGCAAAGCTGTCATAGTTTTGAACAAAGAAGGAAAGATTGATACTATAAGGGTATTTGACCTAATATGGCTCACTAACTTATCGGCTGAAGATGTCAATACATTATACAAGTGGCCATTGTTCTATGACACGCAGGATATTGTACAAGCTCTCAAATTTCAACACGTGATAAGACTCTACTTTGCTTTTGAGATACATGCAGGAGTCACAAGACAATAGAAGTACAAGAAGTTTCAGGTGCATGTGAAGAATGTTAGACAATAGAGTAAACTAGGTCCAAGGGGGAGTTTGTAGATACATCTATACCTAGTTTATGTACTTAAATGTAAAATTCTTTCATGTCTTACATATGTGTGAACTTATTATAAGGGTTTGAGGTTGTTGTACATATGTGTGTACATATGTCTTACATATGATGAAGCAATGAAATATGATATATGATTTGGTGTTTATTTATCTTTGATTCATATGTATGAACTTATTATATGGGTTTGAGGTTGTTGTGCATGGTTCTTAGTCAATAATGACTAAGTAATGTGTTCAATCTAGTCGGGTGAGTATTCATGCTAACGGACCATACTTATGGACCATACTTATGGACCATACACATGAATACATCATACTTATGGACTAGTCACATGATTGAACCAGGAGACTGGATCAGTCGTATGATTGAGACATAAGATTGACTCAGTCACACGACTGAACCTTCAGTCGTGCGTATGGATCAATCGCATGATTTAGTCGCACGACTGAACCATGCTAATGGTTCAGTCGTACGAATGGAAACCACTAACCTATAAATACCACTTAATTGTGGAAAAAAAAGACGGAGATAAAAATTAGATAGATACTTCATATACACATAAACCTAGCCATCCAGAACGTCCCAAACAGCCAATCCAACTTCAAAGTCCATTCTTGATCGATTCCTACTCGTTCTTAACGTTTAGTTCAATCTTATATCGATCGGGTTAACGTTCTCATATATTGGATCGCCAATCAAATAGGATTCCGCATTATTTGATCTGGTCTCAAGCAGAATCTGTTAGTATCCCGTACGTATACAGTCCTGACAAGCTTAAAGTTAGACAACATGGTTCTTGTAGCTTTAATCAATGTCATGTTTCTCCTCTCAGCAACACCATTTTTCTGAGGAGTCGTGGGAGCATTGTATTGTCTTGTAAAACCATTTTCATCACAAAATGTATCAAGTACTTGGTTCTTAAATTAGTTCCTTGATCATATCTTATGGTTTTGACCTTGTGATCACATTGATTCACAATCTTTAAGATGAAATTCTTTAGAAACTCGAGAGACTCATCCTTAGTTCTAAGGAAGAAAACCCAAGTGAATCTTATAAAGTCATTTGTGATCACTAAACAATAAGAGGTCCCTCATAGACTCATTACATTGGTGGGGCCAAAGAGATCCATATGTAACAAGTGTAGGGGTGTAGTGATGGAGTTTCTTTCCATAGGCTTGTGAGATACCTTGTGTTGCTTCCCTTTCAGGCATGCAACACAATGATCATCACGTGTAAACTCTTCTTTGGCATTCCAGTTACCAAATCATTCTTAACTAGTTTATTCATGTTTTTAAAGTTTACATGGCATATTCTTTTATGCCAGAGGAAAGACTCATCACTACTTGCTTTAGATAGAAAACATGAAACTTCTCCTGAGGGAAATGTTTCTTGCAAATCCATTTTGTACATGTTATTTCTCCAGGGGGCTCTGAGCAGGATATGCTCTAAGGAATGACCACCCCGGGCTTGAGAACAATGCACTCATGCTCAATGAAGATCATGTTATGACTCTAATCAGAAAATTGAGATACACTCAGAAGATTGTATCCAAGCTCCTTGACAAAGTTTTCCTTCTAAATGCTGAGCTTACCATTTGTGACTTTGCCCCTTCCAAAAATGTAACTACCTTCATCTCCTCCAAAAGCAACTGGTCCTCTATTAATTTTTCAAAATTTTGGAGTAGTGACCTATAGCTTGTCATGTGCCTGGAACAGCCACTATTAATGATCCAGACATTCTTGTTTGTCTTGAGTTGTTCCTGCACAAAGAAAATGATTAGTTACATTTGGAAACCCAAGCCTTATTAGACTTGGGCTCATCAAAAGAAGTAGAAGGTAATGATACAGTAATAGATCCCATAGTTGTGCTTCGAGAATCTTTAGTTGTTGTTGATGAGAACTTTAGTCACTTGGTCTTTCTTTGTCTTCCATGCCACCTTTGGAAGTTTGGACTTGACCTTCAACATTTTGGAAGCTTTTGAGACTTTAGAAGTTTTGATGACTAGACCTTCGGAAGATCCTTCTAGAACTGTAGCAGACTTCGGAAGTATTCCTTTGTTCCGAGACCAAATTTTCTTCCGAAGGCAATTTTCCACTTGCCTTCTTCTTCATTTTGGAGCTTCAGAAGGAAACGGATTTTCCTTTTGAAGCGAAATTATTCTTGGAGGTCTTGGAAGTCATATAAAGAGTACCTCTTGGATTGTATGGACAATCCTTAGCAAGATGAGAAGTACTCTCACACATAACACATTCCATCTTCTTCTTCCTAAAAGCCTTCTTCTGAGAACAAGGCTGACTTTGATCACTTCCCTTCTCCACCTCATCTTTGCATATGTTGAGACAGTCCTTTTAGGGTGAGAACTGTGGAGTTGGATGGTTCAGGCTGTGTAGAAGTGGTACATAGTGGATCAACCTTCTTCTTGATGCTGAGATGAGTTGAACACGAACCAGAACTCTTGGTACAAGAGTTTAGGTTGATGTCTTCAGTCTTAACCACTTCAACCCTGCAGAGATAAAGACTTTTT
Organism: Flaveria trinervia; assembly: GCA_025506515.1. Classification (NCBI taxonomy): domain Eukaryota; kingdom Viridiplantae; phylum Streptophyta; class Magnoliopsida; order Asterales; family Asteraceae; genus Flaveria; species Flaveria trinervia. Next base: position 75,776,485 of record CM046448.1, read on the forward strand.
TTGCTTAGATTCAAAAGTGGCCTTGATCTCTTGAGCTTTCTTAGCTTTTCTCTTGCTCTTTCTGATCAAGTTCTTCCTCATAGACTTGGTAATCACAGGCTTCTTGCTCTCCTCAGAAGGATAGTGACCCTTCTTAGAATCCTCCTCTTCACTCTTCTCAGAGTAATTCTTCACTATCACTTCTTCATCCTCTTTAGTCAATGGGTCTGTAAGAGGAAGCTCATATTCACAAGTTCCACACCTAGGTGATCTTATAGACAAGATTATATGTGGAGGAGCTATCTCACAAGATCCCAGTCCCTGCTTGTCCTGATAACAAACTTTTGCATACAAGGATAAGGATATGATGTTCTTGAAGGTCTTTTCTTTAAGAACACATTTTTCTGCCCTGGCTTTACTAATTATAAGCTTAGCTTGGCATTTAGTCAACTTGGTTATGAGATCCTTGATCTGAGTCCTATAATTCGTGTGCTCATGTTTAAGAACTAAAATGCTTTTTCTAAGTCCTCTATCTCTAACTTATAATCATTTTCAGCCTTTTTGAAATCCGATTTTAAGATGTTCAAGGACTCAAGAACAGATCTCATCTTTAGGTTGTAGGACCTGTATCTATTAACTTTAGCAATACATTTAGGAGTACATAGATGTTCCAATACCTTGGCTTCATCATGGTTAGCCATTAATGCTTGGTTTGGAGAAGCATCTTCCACCTGAAGGCTCCAGTCAAAGCCTCCTTCTTCAACAGCAACTGCAGCTTGCTGCTTTGGCTTCTCATTCTGGGTGGCTATATCAGTGTAATTTGGTCTGGATTGTGCTTTGACACCATTTGTTCTTGGTGCCTTGCACTCCCTAACAAAGTGTCCGATCAAGTTACATTTGTAACACTTGACATTGCTTTTATCCAGCCCAAACTTTCCACTGGTTGTATTATTGGGAAACTTTCTTCCTGTCCTCTTGTAGATCTTCTTGGCTCTATAAGTGAGAAGAACCATGTGCTGGACTTTCTCCGTATACTCCATATCATCCAGATGGATACAGTCCAAGTCTTGAAGGGTGAATAGAAAGCTGCTAGAACTTTCATCAGAAGACACAAAGGCTTGTAAAGAACTTGTCTCTTGGAATGGGATTTCTTGAGTATAGTTTTCTCTTGGTGTCTCTAGAAAGGTGATGAAAAGACCTTTTTGTGAGTTGTCAGAGTAGCATATAAGATGATGTTGAGGTTCTATGCTATCCCTTTCAACCACATGTAGGGCTGAACCCATTTGATTGCTTGAGTTACTAGTTGAACCTTGCATGTTCATCTCCATCTGGTATCCACTGAGAATGCCATACAACTCTGTCAAAGTGAGAGTAATAAGGTTCTCAGTCCTCTTGATAACAACACAATAATGTGTCCATTGCCTAGGAAGAGAGGACATGAACTTCCTTACAATGTCCCTATTTTCAAGAGTTACTCCAACATCCACTTGAGTGTCCCCAATCTCAACATACCTAAAGTATTGTTGAGTCATGGTCTCACCAGTCCTGAAGGTGAACTTTTCAAACTGCTGCTTGAGGAGATCCTTCTTATTTTCCTTGGCTTTAGAGGAACCCTCATACACTAGTTTCAATGCATCCCATAGCTGGTTAGATGGTTTGCATTTCTTGAAACCTTTGTATAAAGAGTTTGGAAGAGCAGTTTGAAGGGCTGTCATGGCCTTTTGATCAATATCTACTCTCTTTCTATCTTTATCTGAGTAGTCAGCCATAGCCATGGGATCATACCACCTCCAGCAGCAGTTGAGGAGGTGCTTGGTATGTAAGGTCCAGAAACAACAGACTCCCACATTCTTGAGTCTAGAGACTTGATAAAGCCTTCCATTCTTTAGCACCAAGTGTGAAAGTCATCAAGAGTGATCACTAGGACTATGTCATGGTTCCAATTTCCATATTAGCTTTAGAGATAACTACGATTTGAGTTGTTAAGTATTTTGTGTGTGTGAGGGATCTTAAGATGGTGAGATCTTACTATCAAGAGCCTGGAATGCTCTAATACCAATTGCAGGACCGTTTTAGGGTACTTGCTTACAACACAACAACACAAAGAGGAGAGTGTGCAAAAACACTTAACAGATCAAATGGGGTTTGAGAAACCAGTTTAAGTGAGAACTAAGAAACACAAGTATTCAAGAGACAGAGCAAGTAAACAATAACACAACTATTGGTTTTCAAGGATGATATATATTTCTCTCTAGTTCCTTACAAGTGTTTGCAAAGCAATCAAGTATAATATACAAAGGACCAGAGGTACTTATACTACATCCTATAACCAACCATACTTTGAAGGCCAGCTAGATACATGATCTAGATAATAACAAAGTCAATGTAGAGTCAAAAGGCAGATTGTCTTTTGACTAGTGACTATGACATGTCATAGCTCATATCTTAATATATTACAAAAAAGATTAAGTACATAAGTAGAAAGTTACAGACTCAAGACCTCAATGTATAATTGCCAAAAGCATGGATCTTTCACCAACTTATGTAAAGTTGGTGTCTTATCAGAGTTGCAGCGGAAAGGGGTATAGATTTAGGGAAAAGTACATGAGATAAAGCATGTGTTCAAAAGTTTTCGGAAGAAATCTATCTTCAAGTGTTGGCTTCAGAAGACTTTGTCTTTGAAGCTTCGAAAAGACTTCATGTTTGGCTTCAGAAGACTTCATGTTTGGCTTCCGAAGATATTTTTCTTGGCTTCAGAAGATATTGTCTTGGCTTCGGAAGATTTCACACTTAGAATATTTTCTAAGGTAGAGTGTGAAACTTCCAAAGCATTCCACCTGAGTACACTTGTGCATGCATGCAGGAGAGACTTTGGATGTTTTGGGTTGCATCAACCTTATATCAAACCTTACAAATAATAATAATAATAATAATAATAATAATATAATAATAATAATAATAGTTACGATTATTATTATTTTATTATTATTAGTATTATTATTATTGTTGTTGTTATTATTATTATTATTAGTAGTAGAGTTAATTACATAAATGATCCCTGTGGTTTATCTAAAATAGCAGGTTTGGGTACTAAGCAAAAAAAATAACATGTTTGTGTACACACTTTAATTTTGTAACAAGTTTGAGTATTAACTATAACAAATGTTATATTTTATGTTAAGTTTGAGGGCATTTTAATATTTTCACATCATATGACTACTTATGCAACTTAGGGGGACTATTCATCGAATTTAGTTAAAATAATATATATATATATACATATATATATATACATATATATACATATATATACAGTTATACACATACACACATATATGCACGTCTTCACGATGAGTTCCACCATTGCCAGCCATAACTGTCGACCACCGCCGACGTCCATCACCGCTATCCACTATTGGCCATAACGACAGTCACCACCGCATTACGTCATCTTCATTGTGATACCCTCACATCACCGCCATCCATCTTTGTTCCCATCCCTATTCACTGCTGCCTCATCCCCACCTCCAAATCGTAGCTCCAAATGCTCGAAATCAAAGGTCTAACTTGACAAACAACATCTGAGTTCACCATAAACATTATTCACACACTAATTTTCGGTCGTTTCTGGTTATGATTTTAGGGTTTATTATGTTTACCCCTTTGTATTTTTATGATTAACTTCAATTTGATGGTGGTGGTGGTCTGAAATAGGAGCGCCTTAAATAATGGTGGGTGACGGTGGTGGTGGATTCAAAAGTGGTGGTGGTCTGAAATAGAGTCAGTTATACGGTGGTGGATAGTGGCGATAGTGGATTGAATGATGCTGATGGTCTGATAGAATGTTTGTTAAATGGTGGTGTGCGGCAGTGGTGGTGGATTGAGGCGATGGTGATCTAAATATTAGTGACAATGGTGGGTGGCAGCGGTGGTGGATTCAATGGTGGTGAAGGTTTGATGGGTGTAGGAGACGATAGTGGGAGGGTGGGTTGGGTTGGTTGTAGTTAATTACACAAATGGTCCCTAAATTAAAAGAAATTGACAAAATTACAAAAACAATCCCTTAAAGGATATGTTAGTCATTTCATTTAAATTTAAGGGAAAAGTTAACGTCTGTAAGTATTAATATCTTATCTTTTTATAAAATTTAAAACACAATACCCCAACTTGTTACAAAAAACCCTTAGTACCCAAACTTGTTACTTTATATAAACCATAGGGACTATTTATGTAATTAACTCGAATTATTATTATTATATATTATTATTATTATTATTATTATTATTATTATATTATTATTATTATTATTATATTATTGTTATGTTGTTGTTGTTATTATTATTATATTATTATTATTTATTATTATTATTACTAGTATTATTATTATTATTATTATTACTAGTATTATTATTATTATTATTTCGAATATTATTATTATTATTATTATTATTATTATTATTATTATTATTATTATTATTATTATTATTATTATATTATTATTGTAACATCTTATATTTTTCGGTTAATTAAAACTTAGCATCGTGTATCCTTGTAAGGACCAAAGTTGTCAACCTTGTAACTCATGGCTTATTTATGCTTATTTCTCAATTGTTATTAGATTTATGAGAGTTAATAATTAAAATATTAAATTGTACAATCATAATAATTATGATAATATTAATATAATAATATTATTATTATTAATAACAAGTTCTAATAATAATAATATACTAGTAACAAAACGTAAAATAGTAGTAATAATAATAGTAATAATACTAACAATGATAATAAGAATTTATAAAATAATTAAACTTAGAAATGTTAAAAACTTAAAATTAGAATGTTAAGGGGGGTTAGTTGTCCTTTTATAAACTTTAAATGAGAGTTTTATGTATAAAATAATAAAAATCAAAGTCGAGGGACCAAAGTGTAACATTTAAAATTTACAAAACCAACCCATTACCCTCCACGTATTTTCAGCCGCGAGCCGGCCATACTCCGTCCGAGCTCCGGCGTCTCCGAACACCTCGAAAACAAATCGATTCTTTACCCCCAACCCGTTCCAAATCATTCTAGCACATGTTTAGAACTTGATTTTACCATTAATTGCGTTTACAAGCTGGTTACTGTAACACTCGGTTATTTTAAACGATCAAAAGAAGGAATAAAAGTGAAGGAAAAGAAAGAAATATAATAAAACCGAAGTTGAGGGGTTAAATTTTCAAAAGGACAAAAAAGTTTGAAAGTTGGTGAATAAAGCAACATGGCCACCCATGTTGCTTACTCATACCTTTCCATTCGGATTTTTTTAGAGAGAGAGAAAGCAAGAGCAGAAAGTCTCGGGTGTTTGAAGAAAAAGAAAAAGAGACTGAATTTAAGGTAAGACTTCATGGTTTTATGGTGTTCTTAACTGGCCTGAGCCTCAGTTGTATGCTTATTTGTGTTAGTGTGTTCAGTTGTGTGTGTTTTGTGGGTTTCTAGGTGGTTGAACTCAATTACATTCGGGATTTGGAAGAAGTTCATCCGAAAGTTGTCAAAGGTGAGTTCTATAACCCTTTTTTACTTGTTTTAAACTAATTTGGGGATGAAAATGCATGTATGTAAATTTTTATAAAAGTGGGTTTTTACCCTTATGTATGTGTGTGTATGTGTTTGCGGGTGGGGTTTGATTTGGGTGTGTTTATGTTTGTGAGGATGTTATGAATGTGCTTCTAAGTCTTAGAATGTATGAATTAAGCTTAGAACAAGTTAGATAATGATTGGAGACTAAATTTAGTTGTTTAAGTATGACTTAGACTGCCCATGCACCTAAATAGTGGCCCATGCGCCCAACGGTATAAACTTCCTAAGTGTTCTCATGCGCCTAAAACCCCATTTCATTTTTTTGGGAGAAAAGTGAAATGTAGGCTTTGACTTGGGATGTTCCTAGGGGAGAAGTAAGTTGACTTTTGATGATGTATGATGATTGTTATGGCATGTATGATGATTGTTATGTCATGTATGATGGTGCCTTGTATGGTGATGATTTGTATGATTATGTTCATGTTCCTTGTTGTGTATGTTTATTTTCCATGGCTTTACATTGAATGTTTATGAATTAAATGGAAAGTATTATGTAACATAAAGTGAATGAAAAGAGGAACGTAATGAAAGAATGCATGTATTAATGAATGAATGAAAGTAAGAAAGTCTTGCAAGCAAAGTATGGAGGCTCACACCCAATGAAGGGTGTTAGCTCAACTATGTGTGGGTAAGCTACCCAAAAGGATGCACACTGGGGTCTAATCCTTGTGATTGACCATACATATGGGATCCTTGTCGCTTGCCCTAGGGACTGGAGTCAGCTTCGTACCTAATGTTCGAGGTCTATGAAAGACCTCAGGCCCAGTAACCAGCTTTGTGCACAATGTTCGGGGTATAGCGTATGGCATTGATCCGCAATGAAAGAGAAAAGATAAGTGATGAGTGTACTTACCCTAGGTACTGGACTCAGCTTCGTGTATAATGTTTGAGGTCTATGATAGACCTCAGGCCTAGTAACCAGCTTTGTGTACAATGTTCGGGGTAATGTACATGTCATCGGAAGTAATGAACGTACGAAAGATAAGTAAGGAAGATTACGAATGGAAGTTAATGAAAATGAATGTTAATGACGTACGATGAATGAATGAAAGTTAATGAACGAATGATGAATATAATAATAATATTATCTATGTGTACGTATGATGCTTGATCGCGTAAGAATATAAAGAATGGTTTTGAAAGAAAGTAAATTATGTTTTATTTTAAAACTAGAACTCATTCAGCAACGCTGACTTTTATGTGTTGCTGAGGATGGCACGGGGTGGCAACTTGGCTCATTTTGGATGGCATCCATTTATGTTGCGATAATGTTTTTGCATTATAATGCGAACAAACAATATTTTGTAATGAATGTTGTATTCTTTTGTAAAAGCGATTATTTTAATGAAATGAAATGTTTGTTTTAAATATTTCCGCTGCAATGTTTTATTAAAGTTAATGTAATTATATGTTTTATGTGCGATGATTGACCAGCTGTGAGCATCCCGGGAACAGGGCCTTACGGTTACGAACCTCAAACAATCAAATAACCGATGTTATTAAACTTCATAGTTGTTCGAGCATTAAATCATAATAATAATCTAATTAAAAGAACCTAAACAATCATCTAACTATTCCTAATCGAATTTCGCTTCTAATTTCACCTGAAAACAACACGAGCATCATCTTCGATTCCTTCCATTGCCGCAACCTGCACCTCAATGAAATCCATCTTCCGAGCACATTAAACTGAAATTGATAGAGAGCTTAGGGTCGTGAACATTCTCCAAAGCTCCACATGAAGTTAGTTGGATTATAATCATCATTTGAACAACAATCAAGCTCTACGTTGGTCGTGCTTGTTCCTAACCTGTTCTTACCAATCTAATCTTTAATTCGGGTAATTAAACTTATGTACATACTCAAATTACATGAGGATCAAAGCCCCATGTTCATTCCTATAATCATTATCGAATTGATGTTCAATTTGGATCATAATCGTTCTAGGGTTCATTGATTTGGGGGTTCCTTTATAGCTGTGTTTTTATAATTTAAGAACCAGGAGGTACCACGGCTTTGGCCCTTGGTGTACTAGTCGCATGCACATTCCACAACCCTGAGGACCCGGGTTAGAACCCGGGCACCCTCAACATATTATTTTAGGCTTTTTCAGCCTTTAAAAAATATATAATAATTTCTAAAAATTATAAAAATTGGTTTTATAAACTTTGTTTATTTTAAAAGTTATCTAATTATTTTTTGTAAATTTATTTCTTTAAACATCTTAATATTTTTATATAAAATAATACTAACAAATGATATAATTAGTTTATTTTTTAACAAAAAATAATTATATGTAAACTTTAAATAGCTGAAATCAATAAAAATTATTATTGGTCACTACGTTATCTTAATTATAGATTAATTTTGTTAATTATAAAACTTTATCTACATTGTATCATTTAATTTCACAAAACATTATAAAAGGATTAATTAAGTTTCCTTTCATTGTATAAAATATATGTTTATGATTTCGATAACTAACTTTATTTATTTATAAAAAACCCCCAAATTCCTATCGAAACCCTAGTTCGCATTAAAACGTTAATCTTATTATTAAACTTAAAACTTGTAAAATATATAATTAGGTACCGGTAGGATCAGTGATCTAAGTTTGTTTAATTATAGTAGATTGCAGCAGAATTCGAACAATGAATTAGACAATTAGCAAGAACTCAATTGATATTCAATGGAATAGCACACGGTTATAGAGAGAGAGAATTCTGCAAAAGGAATATTTCATTCAATGCTTTCGTGGTGGCTGAATGTCACACGTTACAACTAGGTCAACATTCCTTATATAAGGAATGTGACGTCTGCTAATGTCACTTGATAGTGACATCTAACAGAATTATACAAACTACTGAAACTATGCAAACTACTGAGAATGTTCTCAACTACTGATTACATCTCAGAGAATGCTAAGTACAAGAAGATAAAACTACTGAACTAAAACTACTGAAACTATAAACTACTGAAAAGTAAATTACAAGTACTGAAAAGGAAACCATCACAACTACTGAAGTTAATAACTTCAGCTGTTGTGACAACTACTGAAGTTAATAACTTCAGCTGTTGTGACAACTACTGATCACTCTAGTCTTCAGTCTTTGTCTTCAGTCTTTGTTCTTCAGACTTTTACTTTCAGACTTTGTCTTCAGCTGATAGCTTCAGACTTTGTCTTCAGTACTTTACTTTCAGACTTTGTCTTCAGTACTTTACTTTCAGACTTTGTCTTCGGTAGTAATCTTCAGATCTTGTCTTCAGACTTTGTCTTCAGACCTTGTAATCAGCTGATGTCTTCAGCTATTGTGATCTTCTTCAGCAGTTGTAATGTCTGTGGGACTTAGAGGTTTTTCTGATCAGGCTCATTGGTTCTTTTGGTTCAACAAACTCCCCCTTGAACCAATGTAGCCAAAACCTCTAAGATTATTGATGATCCCACTTATTCTTGGCAGAAACACCCTCTTGATCAGCTTCAGAGGTAATCATGTAAGCACAGACCGGGAAAAGGTTTTTGATCTTTTGATTGGCTAAGCATGGAAGGGAACTCTGTCTTGGGGAGACTAGACACAGAGTCTTGTCCCAACCATGAAACCTAATTCCCATTGATGAGTCTGTAAGAATCACTAGCATAGGCCTCAAGGAGAACAACTTGTTCCTCCTTGGTGAGTTCTTCTGCTTCTCCCTCAAAGAAGAACTCTGGGTCATAGTATTCAGACAGATACTTGACTGTCTTCCCATTCTTCAACTCAACAGTTGTGATCTCTCTGTATGCAAATTCATTAGGATGAGAGCCTTCTAACAAAAACTAGAGTTCACTCTTTTGAAGATCTTCAAGTCTTTTGTATAACAACCCCTTCTTGATCATTTTGTTCTCAAGTATAGATTGAGGGGTTGTCTTGGAGTTGTGTGCTTTCTTGAATTCTTCAATAATCTCCTGGGGTGAGACTACCATGGCCAACATAATTGCAGCATTCAAAGTCTTTTTCACTTGGCCATGATATCTACTAGGTATGTTCTTCTTGTGAATTCTAGAACTTACCCTGGGGTCTGGCCAAATCCTCACTCTTTCTCTTTGATGTTGAAATGTATGTCTAAGAGTGTACAGCCTCAGAGCTTGTTTCTTCATTTCTTGAATGGATGAGGACCGAGGGAAGTCCTTGTCAACCATCTTGAGAAATTGCTCATCATGCTGCTTCTGTTGTTCTGCTTATTCAATCTTTACTTTCACCATTTGCATTTGCAAGTCAGGTATGATCATCTGCTGACTTCTGGGCTCAGGTGTTTTAAGTTTGAGAACAGCAGAGATTGGTAGAATATCTTGATTATCATCCTCTTCTTCTTCTTCTTCTACCCACAACACCCTTCTCCTCCTTCTGGGTGTATCACTGGGTGTGGTTTGAGGTGGTTTTTGGGGTAAAGGAATTGGTTTTTTGGGCTGAGTTGTGGGTGGTTTTGGTTTAGGGATAAGATTGGTAGATTTTAGAGATGAGGGTTGTTTTTGAGTGGGAGTATGAGAAGGCTGATCTAGCATTTTAGTTGTGAGTTTGGCTTTTGAGAGCTTTGCCATCTCAGTTCTCTTCCCAACACCTGCTTCATCCAGTGCTTCGATGATCAACCCTTTGTTGTAGCCTCTAGCAGAGCAGATTTTCTTGGTTATCTCCAAGATACTGTCTCTGGACCAAGACTTTATCTCTATCAATGATCTTCCAAGATATTTGGCAATAAATCTGATCATTATCTCCAATCTTTCCCTTTCCATCACACTATAACCAACCCATCTTGCTTGAATCTCATTTATTTCCAGCCTTCTGATCTCAGTATCTAATGTGGCTATGTCATGACCCTGTCTGAAAAGCTGATCTATTATTTTGTCCATAGATCTGCTGTGAGCTTCATCAGCTTCTTTGACTAGATCTTCTAAGGACTTTTCTTCATCAGATTTTGACTCGGCACTTCTCTTTCGTTTGTAAGTGATCAGCTGATCTTTCTTCTCTTTGTCTATGCTTAGCTCTTGCACTGTGATCAGCTGTTCTGAGATCAGTTCTTTCTCCAACTCCTTTTCTTTTTCTTGCTCATCTTCCACTCTCTTCCTTTTCTTTTCTTTCACTGCCTTAGACTTAGTAGTCTCCCCTTTTTTGGTTGCATTGGGATCAGGGGTTTGAAAGGCAGAAAGAGATTTGTGAACAGCATCATCAATGAGTGTTTGGAGATTTGAGGAGATCCTCTCATCAATGGCTTTATTGACCATCTCAGTGATGATGGGAGTGATGAGAGGTAAGGAGTGTTGAAAGGTTGCAACCATCTGCTCAGAGGGGTTCTGTCCCTGAGATGTGGTGCCAAAAGCAGTGGTTGGTGGCTTAGTTAAGTGTGTTGGCTGAGTGTTAGGTGAACCTTCAAATGAAGGTGCCATCTGTGGGGTTATTGGGGTAGATGGACTTTCATCCTGAGACATTTTGGCTACCAGCTCTTTGAGTCTGCTCACCTCATTCTCTAGGATTGTATTATGGGATAAGACATCAAAGAAAAAACCCCAAGTCATCATCAGTCTTTGCTGAACCATCTGACCTGCTGATTAAATCAGGATGTACATGCCTGAGTGTAGATCAGTACATGCATGTGCCCCTTGTTCTTGGTTCTGGGGACTTCCTGCCTCTGGACTTTGTCCTTCATTTCCAGTTGCCTCTGGCGAGGTCTTATATATGTTACAAACTTCATCCTGTTCATTTGCTGAATCAGTAGAAGTGGCAGGCTGACCAGATGTTCTAACCTCCTCTTCTACACTTGGAGATTGAACATTATAACCCCTATGCTGTGGGTTATCAACAGCATTTTGGTCCTCCCCCTCAATGGTTGAGGTATTCCTAGTGTTAATTGGTTTCTGGGGAGGGGGTGAGGAATGCAGCTGACTCAGCACTTTAGCGTGTTGGGCTTTGAGGGGTGGTTGCATGTGGAGATTGGTCAGAAGCAGATTGCACCCGGGGTGAGAGGTGCTCTTCAATGGTAACCTTCTCAACTAAGATAGGTTCCAGTAATGTGGGATCCCTAAATTTGGTTACAACAGGATCCTGTTGAGAGGATACCTGTGCGGTTTTAGCTGGTTGAGTCTCTGACATAACTGGGGGGTTAGAACCAGTATGTGTTTCCTGTATTGGTGGTACAGGGGCATCCTCAGGGGACTCATCTCCCTGAGTAGCCTTTTTGGTTTTTGGGTTTTGGGTTTGGTGGGGACTTTGGATCTGGAGGTGGAGGCTGTGGGTTTCCTCTGCTTGGGTTTTAGCATCCGGGCAGCCCCTTTGAGAGTAGGGTCAGAGTTATGTCTGGAGTATACATCAGCTAAAACAGCTGGAGCAGGGACTCCAAGACCAACAAGGCCGTCAGATTTTAATTGATTTAAAGTTATGGCCATCAGAAACCTGGGATATAGTAGCCATAGGTTTCTGAGCCAGATCCTTAAGTTTCAGAAAAATTTAGATTTTGTCATTCAAAGATAGACAAGAAGATGTCTTTGAAGCAAGGCAGACATTTACCATGTGGAAGATAAGTCTTTCAGTATCATGGAAGTGCTTTTTGAGAATGGTTGTAGCACTTAAGTCTCCTTCATACCTGTTGTTGATGAAAGACATATCAGTGGTGCCTTTCGGGTATTCTTTAGTACAGATGGCATCATGCGAATTTAGGGTTTTGCGAATGATGTCGGGGGTGATTATCACATGTTTCTTGTTGACCAACGACTGGAGAAAGATTTGGCTATCGTTTTCACCAGTTGTGATAGAGACGTTGGTCCAGAATTGAGTTAAGGAATCTGGGTATATTGTAGGATTCAAAAGAAAGGCGGTTCGGTATTGGGAATCCACCATAAGATCGATGGCAGTATCAAATTTGTTCCAGAAAACCAATTTCGAAAGGTAGGCAACATAGTTGTGTTGGGGTTTGAGTTTCATGGTCGCCATTGTTTAGAGAGAAAAGGATAGAAAACGGCTAATGAAACGTTTGGCTATAAGTACAGGTATTTATAGGTTAGGAAAAGGTTGAAAAGAAAACGACTGAAAGTGTTGGTGTTGTCAGCAGTTGTATGAAAACAACTGAAGACTTGGTTTTAACTATCAGACGTTTGAAAACAACTGAAGACTTGGTTTTGGTCATCAGTAGTTATGAAACTACTGAAAACCTGGTTTTGTCTTCAGGTGTAGGAAACAACTGAGAACTTGGTGTTAGTCATCAGTAGCTGTGAAACTACTGAAGACATGGTTTTGTCATCAGTGTTAGAAACAACTGAGGACGTGGTGTTAGTCATCAGTAGTTGTGAAACTACTGAAGACATGGTTTTGTCATCAGTTGTTTAAGGTGAAACAGCAGTTTGTGGAAACGACTGAAGAGAAAATTCTCATCAGTAGTTTTCGTCAATTCTTAGCTTTTCAATTGTTTCATACTATCCTCAACACTTACTCATCAGACTTTTTAGCTGTTTTCAGTTGTTTCATAGGACATCAGTACTTATCTGTTTTTACTGACATCAGTAGTTATAACTACATCAGTAGTTGTAACTGCATCAGTTTCTTTTAATAGAATCAGTACATATTTGTGACATGTTTACTAATGGTCATGAGTACTTGTTTACTGAGATCATCAGTAGTTGTCACTTATTCTAGCTGCAGCATACCAAGCCTTAACACAAGGTTTTGGAAAGTTGAACTGTCCAAAGGCTTAGTAAATATATCTACAAGCTCATCAGCACTTGGCACAAACTTTGGATCAATCAGACCTTTTTCAAAACAATCCCTAATAAAATGGTGTCTGATCTCTATATGTTTGGTCCTAGAATGCTGGACTGGATTCTTGACAATGCACAGAGCTCAAGCACTATCCATTAATAATGGAGTCTTAGTCTCTGTAATGCCATAATCCAATAATTGGTTCTGAAGCCAGAGTACCTGAGATGTACAACTTGCAGCAGCAATGTACTCTGCTTCAGCAGTGGATGTAGCAACAGATGTTTGTTTCTTACACTGCCAAGAAATCAAACAGTTGCATAGGATTGACATCCACCAGAAGTTGACTTTCTAGTTAACTTACACCCTGCATAGTCACTATCAGAAAAAGCAACTAGTTTGCAAGAGTGTCCAGTGGAATACCAAAGACCTGGAGATTGTGTACCTTGCAGATATCTAAAGATCCTCTTGACTGCAATCAAATGAGACTCTTTAGGAGCAGCCTAAAATCTAGCACAAACATAAGTTGTAATCATGATATCTGGTCTAGAAGCTGTTAAGTACATCAAGGACCCAATCATACATCTGTAAAGTGTTTCATCAACAGCTTTACCTTTCTGATCTACATCCAGTTGTGTGGTGTTGCACATGGGAGTAGAACAGGGCTTACAATGTTGTAAATCAAACTTATTCAAAAGATCTTTTGTATATTTTGACTGATGAATGAAGGTTCCATCAGCCTTTTGTTTGATTTGCAAGCCTAGAAAGAACTGTAATTCTCCTATTGCGCTCATTTCAAACTTTTGTTTCATTAAACTTGTAAAATCATCACACAACTGGGGATCAGAGGATGCAAAAATTATACCATCAACATAAATTTGAACAAGTAGCTTATTCTGGTCCACTTTCTTAATAAACAAAGTTTTATCTATGGAGCCTCTAGTGAAATTATTTTTAAGAAGAAAATTTGAAAGTGTTTCATACCAGGCTCTAGGAGCTTGCTTCAACCCATAAAGAGCCTTATCAAGTTTATACACCCAATCAGGATGTTTATTGTCCTCAAAACCTGGTGGTTGACACACATAAACCTCTTCTTTTATTTTCCATATAAAAAAGAACTTTTGACATCCATTTGAAAAACTTTAAGATTATGGAATGCAGCATAGGCTAAGAACAATCTAATTGCCTCTAGTCTGGCTACAGGGGCAAAGGTTTCATCATAATCAATACCTTCTTCTTGTGAAAACCCTTGTACAACTAGTCTAGCCTTGTTCTTAACAATAAGCCCATTTTCATCAATTTTATTCCTAAACACCCATTTAGTGCCTATTGCACACTTACCTGGGGGTAGAGGAACCAGTTCCCACACTTGCTGTTTTTTGAACTGAAGTAGCTCAAGCTGCATGGCTTCAACCCATCCATTGTCTCTTAAAGCAACATGATAGTTCTTTGGCTCTAGCTGACTGATGAAGAGAGCATAGAAGCAGAAGTTGGACAATTGACTTCTGGTTGAGACACCAGCATTGATATCACCAATGATTTGAGACCTGGGGTGATTCTTCAGCTCTTGGTACACTATAAGATCAGTGCAAGTGTTTGTAGCAGGTTCAGCAGCAACAGATGTTGATCCAGACTCTAGAAACCAAGTATGAGATGGCAATTCAAATGATGTAGAGGAGTCAGAAATCTCATCAGCATTTGTTGTGGATGGAGCTGCTGAAGCTACAGGAACATCAAGTTTAGTGGACTCAGGCAGTTGATCACTAAATTTGAAAAGGTGAGTATTGATATCATCATCATCTTCAGTCCCACCAGGTGGAAGACTTGATGCAAAAGATGATTTATTCACATGATTTGCAACAGCTGGAGGTTGATAAGGAACATATTGCAGTATGTCCAGATCAAACAACTCCACAGGGTTTTGTGGAATTTTATGCTTAGGAGATTCATTGAATTTCACATGCAAGGTTTCTTCAACTATCTTTGTTCTGCAGTTGAAGACTCTGTAAGCCTTGCATGTGGATGAATATCCTACAAAATACCCTACATCCACCTTAGGATCAAATTTGTGGAGTTGATCCTTTGTGTTAAGAATGAAACATGGACACCCAAAGGCTTTGAAGAATGAAATTAGAGGAGCCAATGATGTAGAACTTCATATGGAGTCTTCATCAACCTCTGATTTACTAAAAATCTATTCTGCACATAGCAAGCTGTGTTGACAGCTTCAGCCCAAAAGGTTAATGGCAAACTAGAGTCAGCCAACATGGACCTTGTAGCTTCAATTAGGGTCCTGTTCTTTCTCTCCACTACTCCATTTTGTTCTGGAGTCCTTAGGATGCTAAACTGCCTCTTGATTCCCTTTGAGAGATAAATATCACAAGTGTATGGTTTCTGAATTCTATTCCATTATCACTCCTTATACACTTGACTGATAGGGAATACTGCTTCTCAACATACAACACAAAGTTTATAATCGTCTGAGCAACCTCATCCTTTGAATGCAAGAAGAAAGTCCATACAAATCTGGAGTAATCATCCATAATTACCAGACAGTTTTTCTTCTTGCCATGCTCATCACTCTCACAGGACCAAATAGGTCCATGTGCAGTAACTGCAAGCAAGCAGTGGACTTAGGTTCTTCAATAGGAGGGAATGAGACTTTGTGTTGTTTTCCTTTCAAATAAGCAGTGCAGGTTTCATCACAGTGGAACTCATTTATTGGTAGACCTCTCACTAAACTATTGTGGATCAGTGGATTCATGTTTTTGAGATTTACATGACCCAGCCTTCTGTGCCACAGTTTAGATTCCTGAGGAGAGGCTTTGGAGAACAGGCAAGGATGACCCTTCAACTCAATCTTCTTTGACAAATCCAGAGCATATACTCTTCCAATCCTGTTGGCCTTCAGGAGAATATGTTCGTCCAAGACCTTGTCAATCAGCCTCAGAACTTGGGAAGACAGAATCCTACAGTTCTGGCTTGTGAAAAGTGCAACATGCCTTTATCACACATCTGACTGACACTCAGTAGATTATACTTAAGATTCTCCACATGGTTAACATCATCAAATCTGATATCTCCATTAGACACATATCCTTTCCCGATGATGTAACCCTTAGCATCATTTCCAAATGAAACAAATCCCTTCTTTCCTTGAGAGTAGTCATTAAGAAGAGAACTGCTCCTAGTCATATGCATAGATCCTCCACTGTCTACATACCAGATGCTTCTTTGGCATGCTGAAGAACCCTGCATCATCACAAGGAACTAGTTAGGTTTTGAGACCCAAACCTTTTTGGTTTTGGGTCTGTTTTCATCAACAGATTTAACCATAACTTGTTTCTCATGATTAACAGCTGATGAAGGTGGAGATGGTGCTGAAATGGATTCCTTGGATTGGGCTTGGAATACCTTTTCAGTGGTTTGATCACAGGTGCATCTAGTTAGTTAACTCTCCCCAACAAATGCTGAACCATCATAACAAGTTGTGTCTGATTTGTAGCTAAAGCTTTCAGCTCTTGGGACATATCAGTACTTGTTTTTGATGAGTTCTTGTGACCCACTATTTCCTCCTTGAAATTCACAGACTTAGTATGATGTTTATCATGATGAGCACTATCAGCTGTTTTATGATAAACCCTATCCTTCTTTTTGGATTTGGATGAAGTTTTGGGTTTATCACATTGGGGTGACTGTGGTACAAAGTTAGTCTCAAACTCATTTCTAATTCATCCATCGGAATTTTAATGAGCTTATCTCTGTTGAGTTTGGAACCCTTTTTGTACCAACATTCATCAGAAAGATGATTGAATTTACCACATATTTCACATCGCTTATTCTTCATCTTGGATTGATCAACTGCTGAAGTGGAAACTCTGAAGGTGTGATCTTCAGTACTTTCCTCCTTTCAGTACTTGTGTTAAGTACTAAAGGATCTGTAACAACTGAAGATTGTTCCTCAGCTGTTCTACATCCGTCCTGAAAGACCTTATGATAGATTCATCAGCAGTTGTTAATCCTTTTATTTCAGTTGATTTGAAATGCTTTTCAGATGTTGTGACTTGCCCTTCAGTACTTGAGGTCTTTGAGGGACAACATCTGAAGTACTCAGCTTCATGTGCTTATCAGTAGTTAACCCATCAGGCAATTGATTTGCTGAGGTATCAACACTGATTTCATCTTCGATCTGGGTGATCACTTGAGGATGATACACATGATGATGTGGTTTGGAAATTACTTTCACCTTCAGGTTTACTATTGATTTTGGAGTAAAATCTGTAGGTGGTGCAATGTGATTGTAACCTATTCCAAACTTCACATTCGAAGCAGATTGCTTGCTGAGAAGCATTTCAAATCCCTTGCAGGAAGATACCCAACGGTCACACTCAACTTGGGTAGCTACAAGTTTTTCTTTAAGATCTCTGTGGTTCTCAAGAATGACCTCTAGCTTAGCCTTTTCATCATTTAATTGGCATTTAAGCTTATAAATCTCATCATCTTATCTTTAAGGACAGACTCATACTCAGCTTTTCTTTTGGAAAGGATTTGCTCAAGCTCAAGATTTTGATTTATTAAAGCTACATTTGCCTCTCTAATAGAGATAAATGCAGCTATGCAAGATTCAGAACAAAGCTTGGCCTTAGCCTCAGAGGATACCTGGGTTACCTGTGATGAAGATGCATTGGAGCATGAACTCTCAGTAGACTCCAGGGCCATGAGAGCAAGATTCCCAAAAGGATGTTCACCACCATGTTCATCACTAGCAAATAATTGCTTATTGCCAGAGAGATCGTCTGGTAAACTGATCCAGTCAACAGCACCAGGGGTGAAGAAGCTGTGATGAGGTTGTGATTGAGATGGTTGAGATGGTAGAGGCTCAGGTAAGGCTTGAGGTTGTTGTGCAATAGGAACTTGAACCTGATTTGGCTGTGGCATGTAATAGCAGGGATATGAATATGGCATTGGACCCTGAGGGACAAAATATGCAGGAGATATAGGTTGTGAGTGATGACCAGAACTAGCAGGATGTTGCTCTTTGTTTTGTGAACTATTGCTTGGAAAAGTCACAAAGGGTGCAGAGGAGTTAGATCCGGTTGATCTACACTCTCTTGCAAAGTACCCAAGCCTGTGGCATTTGTGACACCTCAACTTACTCTTGTCAAAACCAACTTTTGTTTTGCCAGAGAGTCCTGGAAATTTCCTACCAGTTCTCTTGTAGAACTTTTGAGATCTGATATTAATCAAGTCCATTTGGCTTAGAATATCCATCTCTTCTAAGTCATCATCAGCAATACCTTTCAAATCATCCATAATGAAGCACAAATTGTCACTATTACAGCCTGACTGACTATCAACACTAACAAATGCATGATCAGAACTGTTTGAAGAGAAATCTATATGCTCATCATAATTACTTTCTGATGCAGCATATTCTGACTCATGACCAACCAAGGCAGTATTCCCTAGTACAAAGTCATCAGTGAGCTTTCCTGATGATGCCAGTTTCCTTTTCTGCTCTATCTCTCTTTCAAATGTAAGCAGTTTCCCATGGAGTTGAGTCAGAGATAGGCTATCCAGATTTGCACTGGAGCGTAGGAAAATGGTATATGTGTCCCATCTCTCAGGCAGTGATCTGAGGAATCTGTTGTTCATCTGGCTATTAGTGTATTCATGTTTGACCATTTTCAGCTCAGAGATCAAACAGGAAAAACGCTCAAACTGTTGAGTCAGTGTCTCACCCTTCCTAGAGAGAATGTCTCATATTGTTGGGCAAGGATTTCTCTATTGTTTGCTAAGACCTCATCTGTTCCACCAAATTGTTCTTTCAATGCATTCCAGAGGTCATGAGCAGTTTCATGATGCATAAGCCCAGAATAGATTTCATTCGGCAGTGCCATGGCCAGAATTCCATGCGCTTTAACATCAATCTCAAACAGTTTTCGATCCTCATCTGAGTATTGTTCCTTCTTCTTTGGAACCATTTGGTTGGTTTCCTGATTGTTTACCATAGGCTTGTGTGGACCATGTACCATAGATGTCCAACATCCTGAACTATTAACAGACAGGTGATGGAGCATTCTTCGTTGCCATATGTTATACTCAGTCCTAACCAGCATCGGAGGCTTGGTTGAGGAACCGGTATTGTAAGGGTCATTAGAAGGAGTAGTCATTCTTAGATTCAATCAAATTCAATTAAGTTTTAACTGATTTAGCACAAAACACAACAAACTCAATATGAACCAAGAGAAAACTCAAAGCAAATAACCGAAAGCAGCAGAATTTCAATGATCTATAACCAATTCTTGCAAATATGCTAATTCAATCAAACTTAGATATCGAAATAGTAGTTTCAATGATCAATTGTTAGATTGATCAATGATTAACCTGCTCTGATACCATTTGTAGGATCAGTGATCTAAGTTTGATTAATTAGAGTAGATTGCAGCGGAATTCGAACAATGAATTAGACAATTAGCAAGAACTCAATTGATATTCAATGGAATAGCACACGGTTATAGAGAGAGAGAATTCTACAAAAGGAATATTTCATTCAATGCTTTCGTGGTGGTTGAATGTCACACGTTACAACTAGGTCAACATTCCTTATATAAGGAATGTGACGTCTGCTGATGTCACATGATAGTGACATCTAACAGAATTATACAAACTACTGAAACTATGCAAACTACTGAGAATGTTCTCAACTACTGATTACATCTCAGAGAATGCTAAGTACAAGAACCTAAAACTACTGAACTAAAACTACTGAAACTATAAACTACTGAAAAGTAAATTACAAGTACTAAAAAGGAAACCATCACGACTACTGAAGTTAATAACTTCAGCTGTTGTGACAACTACGGATCACTCTGGTCTTCAGTCTTTGTCTTCAGTCTTTGTTCTTCAAACTTTTACTTTCAAACTTTGTCTTCAGCTGATAGCTTCAGACTTTGTCTTCAGTACTTTACTTTTAGACTTTGTCTTCAGTACTTACTTTCAGACTTTGTCTTCAGTAGAAATCTTCAGATCTTGTCTTCAGACTTTGTCTTCAGACCTTGTAATCAGCTGATGTCTTCAGCTGTTGTGATCTTCTTCAGCAGTTGTAATGTCTGTGGGACTTATAGGTTTTTCTGACCAGGCTCATTGTTTCTTTTGGTCCAATAGGTACCTTTGTGGGATTACATTGGAATGTTACTTATTATTCTTATTAACCATCATTTATACACTTATACATCATGTGAGTTTTTCCATACCCCTTTTTGTTTATTTTTACACTTTGGGATAAAACACGTTACCTTATGATTATTGCACTCGTAATCTCGTTTGAATCTTGTAAACACTTGATAAATTCATCTTGTTTTTTGTGGTTAGATGAACTTTAGTAATTACCATTTGATGACTATTATATGTACAATCATTAACTATTGCTAGCCTGACGACGTCATAGATCTATGGGCCTGACAAGCCTACTTAGTTAATCCAAGTACACTTAGCTAATCGTTTAATCTTGTAATCTTTTAATCTGTCAAGGTTTGATTGTTACATTTGTCATACATCCCTAGTTACTTTGCTCACTAACCTATGACATGAATTGCCATCTTTTATATATATGTATGTATGAAAACTATGGAAAACTCAGCAATGTTATGTTCACCACTTTATTTTTAATATGTTTCAGGAAATGGTAACGTGTAGCTTGTTTTGGAAGATTTTTGAAATCTAGGGTTGGACCTAGTTTAATAATCAAAATACATTTATTATTCCTGTGGCATTTTCTTTACTATATTTTGTTATCTTTGAAGACTTATGTTATTTTTTCATGTATGATATGAATCATGATGTTTAATAATAATGACACTTTTAATAGTCGTTGTGTGGCATGAACAATCTTAACCTTCACATCTCGACGTTTGCACCGTTAAGGTTGTGGTATGATAGATTGGTATCATAGCCCATAACTATAGGGATCTAGGTTATTAAAAATGGTGGCCTAGACTATGGTTAACCTAGGGACCCTTTCAAAAAAACTTGTTATGATCTTGTAAGCATGTTTATATGTTCATCTTATGTTGTTTCTTGTTACATGCTAAATCCCTTATGTGTTATTTGTTTATATTTATAAATAGTGACTTAGGATTGTGCCTTGAACCTTGTAAATTTTAACTTCCTAATCCTCCCTTATGCCTTTAAGTCTTACGCGTCTAATCTTTCTTGATCTTATTCTTGACTATGTGTGTAAATCCACTCATTTTATCGGGTGGAACAATTCCTTAGATGATATATCTAAATCTT
Organism: Flaveria trinervia; assembly: GCA_025506515.1. NCBI lineage: Eukaryota > Viridiplantae > Streptophyta > Magnoliopsida > Asterales > Asteraceae > Flaveria > Flaveria trinervia. Next base: position 75,798,096 of record CM046448.1, read on the forward strand.
GAAAATCTTATCGAGGTTTTGATTCTAATAACCTTAAGGAAGTGTGTGACACATAAACATCTGTATTCTGGATTTCCTGGCAAAAGGCCCTCGGGCTAAGGCAAGCATTTCGTATAAATCTCATTACGAGATTTGTTATGCTTACTTGGGGCTTTCTGGGATGAGTGCTAAATTATGGTCAACATACACATCTTCCTCGAGGTAATTAGGATTAAGTCACCTCGACGTGTCCATGTTCCTGTTGGCGATGTGATACCAATTGGAACCACCCTGAGTGCAGGACCGGTGAAGGGTGGTCACTTACAACACAACAACACAAAGAGGAGATTAACTTGCCTAATCAAATAGTGAAACTAGATTTACCATAATAGATGATACTAATAACACAAATAAGTAAGAGACAGAACAAGATAGCAAGACACAAGGAAATGGTTTTCAAGATTGTAGTATATGCTTTCTCAAGTTCTATTACAAGTGTTACAAAGCATATTCAAAAAGTTACAAGAACAAGATATACTTATACTACATCTTACAGCCGGCCATACTTTAAAGGCCAACTCGATACAATTTACTACACACAAAACAAAAGGCAGATTGCCTTTTAACTGGTGACTATGACGTGCCATAGCTCACATCCTAATATATTACAAAAAGGATCAAGTACATGAAGTAGAAAGTTACAGACTCAAGACCTCAATATACAGTTACTAAAGGCATGGACCTTTTCACCATCTCATGCAAGTTGGTGAATTTACAGAGTTGCAGCAGACAGCGGTCCAGCTTTAAAGAAAAGTACATCAGATAAAGCATGTGTTAAAAGTCTTCGGAAGAAATCTGTCTTCTAGTGTTGGCTTTGGAAGACTTTGTCTCTGAAGCTTCAGAAGACTTCATCTTTGGCTTCGGAAGATATTGGTCTTGGCTTCGAAAGATATTACACTTAGAATATTTTTGTTGCATGTGTAATACTTCTGAAGCATTCTTCTTCAAAGTACTTGTGCTTGCATGCAGGAGACTTTAAGTGTTTGAGTTGCATCAGCCTCCTCATATAATCTCTAAAAACTCCCCCTAGGCTGATGTTACCAAAAAACCTTTAAGACTTCATATATCAACAGTCCTCATCAGGATAATGACCAACCCCTTCGTCATGGGATGATCAGAATCCTTCAGACTCTCAAAGTGTCTTCTCATGTCAAAGAGATCATGCAGTGGCAGATTGAACATGTTTTGCCATGTGTAGACATCCTTAATGCCTTGATATCTAATGACATGCCGTCTTTCCGGATTTGTGGTGTATGCCCAGGATAAGATGGGTCTTCTTGATGCTAGAGGAGCTACTTGGTTAGGGGTTGATGGAGCATCCTCTGCTTGCACACCCTCAGGATTCTAACTCATCCTGAGGTTCAAAAAAGGATGTTTCTCTCTTCTTCTTTGACTTTGGTTTTGAAACCAACCTTTTCTTTCTTTTTGTTCCTTTTAATTGAGAAGACTGGCCCGCAACACCTGATTGATCTTGTTTGTCTTTCTTAGTTGGGTCTTCCTCTCTCACAGGTTCAGAAGGAAAGGGAGTTTGACCCTGCTGTGGATCAGAAAATGAAGCCTGCTAAGATTTAGCAGGAGGTTCAGGTTGTGTTGTCTCTGGTTGTTCAACCTTAACCTTAACTTCAGGTGGAGCTTGACTTGGAGGGGAGTGTAAGTCAATCAGCTCTCCACTCTTGATCTTCTGCTTGATTACCCTTATATGTTCATCCATAGTAGATAGAGACACAGGGCCAAGTCTCCTTCTGGAGAGTCCATACAGCTTCAAGAAGCTGATCATCCTTTGCCTGTCTACAAACTTCTTCATGCTTTTTTGGATGATGGCTCTTGACTTAGTAGCTTCTTCCTTAGCTTGTTTTTAGTTGTCTTTCTTTCCTTGACTATGTCAAGTTCAAGTTGTTTTAGATACCCAAACTCAACCTAGTTGTAGGATAAGGGAAGAAGTGCTTCTGCCTGATAGAGGCCTGTGGCACTCAGGTAGTTGATCATCTTGATCCTGTCTTCTTCTTTGTCTACCTGAGGTTCTTGTTGAACCACATCCTCATATGCAGGACTTTCTTGAACTGGGAGAGAGTAGGCACATGCTTATATAGTCTCCTCTTTCTTCTTTCTTCTTTCATTTGTACCAGTAGCTCAGCATCTTCTGCCTTTTTCTTTTCCTTTGACCTTTCCATGTCAACCAGTTCATTTAATTCCTCTAAAAGGAGAGAAATGATATTGACAATGTCACAGTTCCTTGTCTGCAAGTAGTTTATCCTAACTGCCCTGAACTCAGTATCTTGAGTATTTGGTCTAGGGGCAGTCATGATAGTAGACTCCATGAGTCTTGCAGACTTAGAAGAGGAACTTTCTCCTCTCAGCTTCTTTTTCCTCTCTCTCTCTCCTCCTCAATCTCCTTAGATGTCATCTTTCTTTTCCCTTTGTCACTCACAAACTTTTGTGACTCAGGGTGAAGAGAGCTTTGGTCTTCATTGCTTGGTATAGCATCCGAGCTCTGGCCAGAGAGAGGTTGAGAAGCACTTCACCAACAGGTGTCTCAAGAAGGGTATGAATCTCTGCAGTAGTTGATGACGATGAGACAAGGCTCTCAGGTTCTACTACTAGGCCTCCAGTCAAGGTTTCTCTTATGAAACTAATCTTAGGGTCTGCCTCAACATCCAGTTGACCGATCGCATTGCCTGATTGCCTTATCTCCTTTTGATGTTGAACTCTGCAGTGATTTTATCTTGGACCTTTGAGCCAGCCTGTCAGCTTGTCTTGATTGGCTTTGATTGACAAGTTTGTATGTTGACTAGATCCAAACCCTCATAGAAGTTCAAGGTCTGAAAATTGAGGACCTCTTGCTGCCCTTGAACTTTAAGAATGATGAGGGCTCTTTTGTTGATGTCATATCTCCACCCAATGATGTGATTTGAAGTTGGTGGAGATGACATAGCCCTTGGTATTCCATCCTCAAACAGACTCTGTATTTTGGAGTCTATAGAGTCCATATCAATGTGAACTTGAGGAAGTTGCTGAGTGTGCCCAATTGCAAGTGAGGATGGTGAGTCCTCAATGTCCATACTCTTTGAAGAACTCCAAGGTTCTGTGATTGTAATGACTTTCTCCCCCTTTTTGGTAGCATCACCCACTTGCATAGGCGAACTAGAGGTTAGATCAATCACATCCATAGGTTCTTGTGTTCCTGGTTGAGCTCTTCTTAAAGGTCTCCCAGCTAGTTTTTCCTTAAGATAAGAAATTTAAAGTTGCTGATCATTGACCTTGTTATGCAAGGTGGTCACTTGAGAATCAAGATGACTAACCTTGGAGACTAAATAGGTGCATATTTTAGACAGTTTTTGCACCTTTAGTCTTAAATTCCCCTCTTCTTCATTAGAAGAATCATTGGGGGATGAGATGATTGGACCAGCATCCTCACATTCACCACCAGCTTCAGGTTCTTGGCTGTTGGATTTCCTCTGCTCACTAGCAATCTCAGTTGAGGTCTTAGTGGGCTGAGTTGCCATACTTGAGGTCTTAATGATGGAATCACTTGCAAAAGTGAGAGCCTTTTCCATATGAGCATCTTGAATAGGTTTAGAAGTGTCCACCTCAGTAGTGGGGGACTGATGTGGGCTAGAGATAGGGGATTCAGGAGCACTTATATCTCTTTGAGTAGGGGAAGAGAAGAGAGAATCATGGTACTCATTAAAGCCTAAATCATTATCAGTATAGAAGTCAAGGTTGGGAATTGGTTGGTTTAAGTCCAAAGGCTGGGGATCATAACTGTCCCCTGAAGTTTGATCATCTGAGTGTTGAGACTTAAAGTGATGAAATAAGGAATTTGGGCTTATGAGCTCATCAGGCTGAGCATGAGGAACCTCAGCATTGATCTTTGAAGGAATGGGAGTGGTCTACTCCTCAGGAGAAGTGGGAGCTCCAGTGCCCACTTCTTCCTGTGTGGGTGAGTATATACGTACCTACATAGAATGAGTAGTCTGAGTAGGGGTTTGTTTGTGTTTTCATTGGTAGGTGAGGGTGATTTGTGGCTGTTGAGGTGGTTGGGATATAGAAGGTGTGGGTTCAACACTAGCTGGTGCTTCTAGGTTGTCACTATGAACAATGAGCTCTAACATTTTTGGGACAAGGGCTGTTTCTACCCCAGAGAAAGCAACATTGGGTTTCCTCAAGATTTAAAGATGTCGGGCTTCATATGTCCCAGTTTAAGAGTCGTACCTATTACCCTTAACTGTGAGCCCAGTTCACAGTTAAGAATGTGTTGAACATATCTAGGGAACATGTAGTGCTCTAAGGAGTCCTAGTTTGCAAGCAGATTTGTATAAACAAACTATGAGTTCTTGAACTTGACTCCCTAAACCATCGATGAACAATGAAGGAGAGATCTTTAGGAATCTGGTCCCATCCACCATGCTTGTTTGATAAGCTGTGGATAACCACATGTAGCTGGAATTTCCATTGGGATGAGACATTCCCTTTCCTGAAGGTCTTTACATAGAAATCTCCCTCATAGCCCATCTGCGTGAAGGAGCGGTTGACAGCTTCTTTGGGAAAGAACACCTCACCTTCTTCATCATCCAGTTGAAGATGCATGTTAATGATGGCCGGAGTGATGAAGACTATTGTCCCTTGCACTATGGCAGACAGTGCCTTCTCCCCATCCATAACGACCTCTTGGTAGGTCTTCGAAAATTCTAGTAGTTGATCCCCATAAGAAGTAGGATCAATGGTTAGGGAGGTGAAATAGCTAGATAGAGTTAAGAAACGGCAAACCTCTGAGAAATGAGGATCTTTCTCAGAGTGTAACAGAGCAACTTGGTTGTGTTACCTGTGTAACTGCATGGAGAAGTTTGGATCATTTATGCGGTTAAGGGTAGCCATTTTAAGAGAGCTTAAGGATAAAGAAAGATGAACGAAAGTAATTTCAGAGAGAAATTTAGGTTTTAGGTCAAGAGGAAAGAAGATGATAGAAAGAGGGGGAAACCATTGGGTATATATGAAAAGGATTTGAGACAAAGTTAATGAAAGAGGATAAACTTTGAAATCCGAATGTCGGTCCCACCTCTGAAAAAGTAGTTTGCTTTTGCTCTAAAAGTAGTTTTCTTGGAAGTCAAAAAGCTTCCGAAGGTAAATTATTTTCGAAAGTCTTAATGAAAAAGCTTCCGAAGCTAAAATGACTTCGGAAGAATTTCCTAAGAGTTGTGAAAATTTAGATTCAGAAGAGAATTAAGACTGGGATGCTTTGTTCAGGGGAGCAAAGCTTCCGAGAGTTAATTTGCTTCAGAAGAAAGTTGTTCTTGAAAACATATAAGTGCCTAAGTTTCGGAAGATATTTTAGAAATTTCTTCCGAAGGTAAATTTCTTGGGCAGTTATTTGTTTTAAATGCATAAGTTTCTTCTAACGGTAAATTCATATCTTCCGAAGAATCAACAATTTTTAAAACTCTAAAGAAAATCTTCAAAAAGTTTTTATCCAAAGAAAACAGGAGCTTGTGAAAGTGATAAACTAGACAACTTAGGACACACAGAATTTAAAATATAATAAGAATTACATTTTAAAAAAAAACTACTCAAAGTTTATCATCCCCATAGTTGATATTAGATATTTAAATCTCTGTTTATCAAATGCCTTTGTAAACAGATCAGCATATTGTTTATTTGTGTAGACTTTGACTAGTTTAATTAATCCCTTTTCAAAATTATCTCTAATCAAATGATACCTGATATTGATGTGTTTTGTCCTTGAGTGCTGCACAGGATTCTCTGTGATAGAGATAGCACTATTGTTGTCTATGTGAATGAGAGTCTCCTTGAAGTTTAACCCATAGTCAAGCATCCGATTCTGAATCCAAAGCACTTGAGCACAGCAACTTGCAGCAGCAATGTATTCAGCTTCAGCAGTTGATGTAGAGACACAAGATTGTTTCTTGAATTGCCATGAGACAACCCTTCCACCAAGAAACTGACATCCCCCAGATATAGACTTTGCAGTCATGTTGCAACCACCATAGTCACTATCTGTATAGGCATACAGATTGAAGTCAAAATTCTTAGGATACCAAAGACCAAGTGTTGTTGAAGCACCTTTGAGGTATCTTAGAATCCTTTTGACAGTGATAAGGTGAGACATCTTAGGATTAGCTTGATATCTTGCACAAATACATGTAGCAAACATGATATCAGGCCTGCTAAAGGTACATAAGAGACCCAATCATTGCTCTATATAGATGTTCATCTACACACTCCCCCTCAAGATTAGGTCCAAGGGAGTGATTTCTAGCTATGGGTGTCTTAGCAATCTTAAAATCCGTCATGTTGAACCTTTTGACTATGTCCTGAACATACTTTGACTGACTAATGAAGATGCCATCTTCAACTTGCTTCACTTGAATTCCCAGAAAGAAATCAAGTTCCCCCATGATAGTCATTTTAAATTTGTCCTTCATCAGCTTCTCATAGTCTTTGCTGAGCTTTGGATTAGTTGATCCAAAGATGTTGTCATCTACATATACTGGAAATAGCATTAAGTTATTTCCTTGTCCTTTGATGAAGAGAGTTCCGTCTATAGTACCCCTCCTGTATTTATATTTGCATAGATACTGAGATAGAGTCTCATACCACTTCCTAGGTGCCTAATGTAGCCACAAAGAGCTTTATTAAGCTTGCAGACATAATTAGGATGATCAAGATCTGTAAAACTAGGTGGTCGTTTGACATATACCTCTTCATCAATCACTCCATAAAGAAAAGCACACTTCACATCAAGTTGATAGACCATGAAGTTCTTCGATGCAGCAAATGCCAGGAATATCCTAATAGCTTTTAATCTTGCTACTGGAGGAAAGACATCAGTGTAGTCAATCCCTTCTTCTTGTGTGTATCCTTGAACAACTAGTCTAGCTTTATTCTTGATGATAAAGCCTCTATCATCCTTTTTGTTTCTAAACACCCATTTGGTTCCAATAGTAGTCTTCCCATGAGGAAGAGGACAAAGGTTTCAAACTTTCTGTCTTTTGAATTGAAGCAACTCTTGTTGCATACCTTCAACCCAACTTCCATCCTTTAGAGCCTCATCAATTTTCTTTGGCTTTATTTGGGATAAGAAACAAGAGTGAAGACAAACATTTGCTTCATGGGTTTGTCCTCTTGTTCTTACCCCTGTGTCAACATATCCAATGATGTTTGTGGTGGGGTGAGACTTATGGATCCTCAGTTGAGGAATCATAGAAAGTTGCTAAAAGAGATCTAAATTAGAGAACTTTATATTTGGCATGGATGTTTCTCCCACCATATCAGTACACTTGTCAAGAGAGATTTGATCCAATGAGTGTGTGACATCATTGATGTTGTCATCTATGGAGTGGTTATCAGCATCAAGAAAATCTTGATCACTATCACCACTACCATCATTATCTTCTGCATTTGAAGTATCTTTTTCTGGTTGTATAGCCTCTAAGCTGGAATTTGAAGGCATTCCAGATGTGTCAGCTGAGTTTATAATTTTGTGCTGATAGACACTTCATTTGCAGAAGTAGATACAACTGGAGCTGAAGATGTGTTCTTTGAAGGTCTTTTTAGCTCAAATCTTGGGTCAGGATCACCTATTGATAAGATATCTGTAGATCCTGAAATAGTCCCACAAGATTTATTAAAATAGTTGGTAACTAAATCAAGATCAAATAGCCAATCAGGACCAGAGCTAGCTACACAGGGTGTGTGTTCATTGAAAGTCACATTGGCTGACTCCTCAACAATTATAGTTCTAAGATTATATACTCTATAAGCCTTAGCTTGGGAAGAGTATCTAATAAAGTGTCCATCATCTAATTTCTTAGCAAATTTGGCAATTTGATCTTGGTATTCAAGATGGTACAAGGACATCCAAATGACCTAAGAAAACCAATGAAGGGTTTCCTCTTGTGCCGAAGTTCATAAGGAGTCTTGCCATGAGTCTTAACTACTAAAACTCTGTTCTGCACATGGTTCTTGTAGCTTCAATCAGTGTCCTGTTTCTCCTCTTAGCAACACCATTTTGCTAAGGAGTCCTGGGAGCACTGTGTTGTCTTGTAATACCTTTTCATCATAAATTGTATCAAGGATTTGGTTCTTGAATTTAGTTCCCTGATCACATCTTATGATTTTGACCTTGTGATTAGATTGATTCTCAATCTTTAAGATGAAATGTTTCAAAATCTCAAGAGTCCCATCCTTAGTTCTAAGGAAGAAGAGTGAATCTTGTAAAGTCATCTGTGATCACTAAACAATAAAAGGTCCTTCCTAGACTCATTAGACCGGTGGGGCCAAAGAGATCCATATGCAACAAGTGTAGGGGTGTAGTGATGGAGTTTCTTTCTTTAGGCTTGTGAGATACCTTATGTTGCTTCCCCTTCAGGCATGTAACACAATGCTCATCACTTGTAAACTCTTTCTTTGGCATTCTAGTTACCAAATCATTCTTAATAAGTTTATTCATGTTTTTAAAGTTTACATGGAACATTCTTTCATGCCATAGGAAAGACCCATCACTATTGGCTTTAGACAGAAAACATGAAACTTCTCTAGAGGGAGATGTTTCTTGCAAGTCGATCTTGTACATGTTCCCTTTGATGGGGCCTGTAAGCAGGATATGCTCATAAGGAATCACCACCCCGGGCTTGAGAACAATGCACTCATGCTTAGTAAAAAGCATGTTACGACTCTTATCACAAAATTAGGATACACTCAGAAGATTGTACCCAAGCTCCTTGACAAAGTTTACCTTTTCAATGCTGAGCTTACCATTTGTGACCTTGCCCCATCCAGAAATGTAACCTCATTCATCTCCTCCAAAAGCAACTAGCCCTCCATCAATCCTTTCAAAGTTCTGGAGTAGTAACCTATTGCCTGACATGTGCCTGGAACAACCACTGTCAATGATCCAGACATTTTTGTTTGTCTTGAGCTGTCCCTTCACAAAGAAAATGATTAGTTACATTTGGAAACCCAATCCTTACTTGTCTTGGGCTCACTAAGAGAAATTGAAGGTAATACAATAGTAATAGATCCTATAGTTGTGCTATGAGAATCTTGAGCTATTGTTGATGTAAAACATCTAGTCACTTGGTCTTTCTTTGACTTCCACACTACCTTTGGAAGCTTGGACTTGACCTTCAACACTTCGGAAGCTTTTGATACTTTGGAAGTTTTGATGACTAGACCTTCGGAAGATTCTGCAAGTACTTCTGCAGACTTCAATGCTTTGGAAGTATTCCTTCCTTCCGAGACCAATTTATCTTCCGAAGGCAATATTCCACTTGCCTTCTTCTTAGATTTGGAGCTTTCGAGGGAAACAGATTTTCCTTTTGAAGCTTGAATCTTCTTGGAACTCCTGGAAGTCCTTATCTTGGCCATATGAAGAGTACCTTTAGGATTGTATGGACAATCATTAGAATGATGAATAGTACTTTCACACATGACACATTCCATTTTCTCTATTTCCTTCTTCCCAAGAGCCTTCTGCTGAGAACAGGACTGACTTTGGTCACATCTCTTCTCCACCTTTATCTTTGCAGATGCAGAGACAGTCCTTTTGGGCAAGGGACTGTTCTTGGAATTGGATGGTCCAGGTTGTGTAGCAGTGGTACACAACAGATCAGTCTTCTTCTTGGTGCTGAGATTATTTGAACATGAACCAAGACTCTAAGCAGAAGAGTTTAGGTTGATGTCTTTAGTCTTTACTACTTCAAACCCTACAGAGATAAAAACTTGTTTTTGCTTAGAGTTGAAAGTAACCTTGATCTCTTGAGCCTTCCTAGCTTTTCTTTTGCTCTTTCTGATTAAGTTCTTTCTCATTGACTTGGTCATCACAGTCTTCTTCTTCTCCTCAGAAGGATAGTGGTCCTTCTTAGAATCCTCTTCTTCACTCTTCTCAGAGGAGTTCTTCACTATCACTTCATCATCCTCTTCATTCAAAGGATCTATAAGAGGAAGCTCATCTTCACAATTTCAACACCTGGGTGATCTTACAGACAAGATTGTGTGTGGAGGAGCTATCTCATTTAATCCCAGTCCCTGCTTATTTTGATAGCATACCTTGTTGTGCAGGGATAAGGATATCATGTTTTTGAAAGTCTCTTCTTCAAGAACACACTTTTCTGCCCTGGCTTTACTGATCACAAACTTAGCCTGGCACTTAGTCAGCTTAGTTATGAGATCCTTGATCTGAGTCCTGTAATTTGTATGCTCATGTTTTAAAACTGCAATGATTTTCTCTAAGTCCTCTATTTTAGTTTATAATCATTTTCAGTTTTTCTAAAATTAGCTTTTAAGATGTTTAAGGACTCAAGATTAGATCTCATTTCCAAGTTGTAGGACCTGTACCTGTTGACTTTAGCAACACATTTAGGGGTACAGAGATGTTCCAATACCTGGGCATCATCATGATCTACCAACGGTGGTTGGTTTGGAGAAGCATCTTCGACCTGAAAGCTCCAGTCAAAGCCTCCTTCTGCAACAGCAACTGCAGCCTGCTGCTTTGGCTTATCATTCTGGGAGCTTTGTTAGTGTAGTTTGGTCTGGACTGTGCTTGGCCACCGTTTGTTCTTGGTGCCTTGCACTCCCTGGCAAAGTGGCCCATCAAGTTACAGTTGTAACATTTGACTTTGCTTTTATCCAGTCCAAACTTTCCACTGGCTGTATTGTTGGGAAACTTTCTTCCTGTCTGCTTGTAGAACTTCTTGGCTCTATGAGTGAGAAGAGCCATCCACTAGACTATCTCCATGTACTCCAGATCATCTGGATGGATACAGTCCAGGTCTTCAAGGGTGAATAGAAAGCTGCCACAACTTTCATCAGAATACAAAAAGGCTTGAGAAGAACTTATCTCTTGGAATGGCTTCCTTGAGTATAGTTCTCCCTTGGTGTCTCGGGGAAGGTGATGAAAGGACTCTTTTGTGAGTTGTCAGGGTAGCATATGAGATAATGTTGGGGTTCTATGTTATCCCTTTCAATAACATGAAGGGCTGGACCCATTTGATTGTTTGAGTTTCCAGATGAACCTTGTATATTCATCTCCATCTGGTAGCCACTGAGAATCCTATACAACTCTGTCAGAGTTAGAGTTTTCAGGTTCTTAATTCTCTTGATCACCACACAGTAGTGTGTCCATTACCTAGGAAGTGAGGACATGAACTTTCTTACAATGTCTTTGTTCTCAAGAGCAACTCCTCCATCCACTAGGGTATCCACAATCTCAACATACCAGTAGCAGAAGAGGTGCTTGGTATGTAAGGTCCATTTTTAACAGCTCCCACATTCTTGAGTCTAGAGACCTCATGAAACTTTCCATTCTTAAGCACCAAGTGTCAAAGTCATCAAGAGTGATCAGTGGGGACTTGGACATGGTTCCAGTTTCCATATCAGATTTGGAAATGGCTGCCATTGAAAAGTTAAGTATTTTGTATGTGTGAGGGATCTTAAGATGGTGAGATCTTATATCAAGAGCCTGGAAAGCTCTGATACGAAATGCAAGACGGTGAAGGGTGGTCACTTACAACACAACAACAAAAATAGGAGATTAACTTGACTAATCAAAGAGTGAAACTAGATTGACCATAATAGATGATACTAATAACACAAGTAAGTAAGAGACAGAACGAGATAGCAAGACACAAGGAAATGGTTTTAAAGATTGCAGTATATTGCTTCTCAAGTTTTATTACAAGTGTTACAAAGTATATTCAGAATGTTAGAAGAACAAGAGATACTTATACTACATCGTACAGCCGACCATTCTTTCAGAGCCAGCTGGATACAATTGACTAGACACAAAATAAAATCAATTGTAGAGTCAAAAGGCAGATTTTCTTTTGACTAGTGACTATGACATGCCATAGCTCACATCCTAATATATTACAAAAAGGATAAAGTACATGAGGTAGAAAGTTACAGACTCAAGACCTCAATGTACAATTACTAAAGGCATGGACCTTTTCACCAACTCATGCAAGTTGGTGACTTTACAGAGTTGTAGTGTAAAGGGGTCCAGCTTTAAGGAAAAGTACATCATATAAGGCATGTGTTAAAAGTCTTTGGAGGAAAATATGTCTTCTAGTGTTGGCTTCAGAAGACTTTGTCTCTAAAGCTTCAGAAGACTTTATCTTTGGCTTCGGAAGATATTGGTCTTGGCTTCAGAAGATATTACACTTAGAATATTTTCGTTGCATGTGTAATACTTCCAAGGCATTCTTCTTCAAAGTACTTATGCTTACATGTAGGAGACTTTAAGTGTTTGAGTTGCATCAGTATCTTCATATAATCACTACACTGAGTATATCTATAAGTATCTAAAATTCTTGTTTTCTTTGAACTGATGTATCTTTGAATACTAATATTTCCTTTATTTATCTTATAGAATGTCTCGCCATCAAGGAAAGCGTGCGACCTCCGATCGTAAACTCATTGCAATGATCACCCGACAAATGGTTGTTGTACTTCCGTCAATTGTTGCTGAACTTAGCAGCACCTTAATGGCCAATAACAACAACACCAATGGAAACAATGGTGGTGGTGACAACAGTGCTTAATGGGAAAATAGAAACAACCAAAGTGGGAGTAATCGCACCTGCTCATTCAAGCATTTCAACTTATGTAAGGGCCTTATTCCACCCGACATCATGAGTTGAGCATTCTCCTACCCTACATGGTGGATACCGTTCCCCGCAACATCGAGAAGTTTATTAAGGGAGTACCACCTCAAATACAAGAAGTTGTGGTAGGTAGTAGGCCCACACCCTAGGAGGAGGAAATTACTATCACCGCCCAGCTTACTGAAAACCATATTAGGGCTGGAAAACTGTTGCGAAGGTGACTTCCGAGGCCACAAAGGAGGTGAAGGCCGAGTCCTCTTTCCAAAGCAGGAAGCGCAAGTTCACACTGACTCGTAATTACGTGGTGACAGCACCAAATGGCCCTCAAAGGCAAGCTGTTGTTGCAAATCAAGCCCCCGTGGCGAGGACTTATACTGGGCCGCATCCGATGTGAAATACATGCAAGTACCATCACGCGAGTAACACTCCCTGTCGAGTTTTCTTGTTGTGCGGGAAGTATGGGCATCTGATGGCTACTTGCCTTCATGCTCCAAACAATGTTGCGCTACTTGCTTATCGAGCCTGCTACAACTGTGGCGAACCTGGACATTTTCATCCAGAACGTCCTCGCAATGCAGGAAGTGTGCCACCGGCTCATGGAAGGGCCTTCAACATCAATGCCAACCAAGCTCAAGCCAACAACGACGTGGTGAATGGTACGTTGTTAATTTCCCTTAATCGTTCTTTGTCTTGTAAAACTCCCTACATGCGTTCATTATACTAATAATAGGTCATTACTGAATAAGTATGTATCTTGTAAATAGTCGTTATGCTTCTGTACTATATGATTTGGTTGCGGATAAGAGTTTCGTGTCTTTGGAGTTCGAGCCTATACTTTCTATGCCGCATGCTAATCTAGAAAGAATCTTTAAGGTCGAAGTCACCGATGGAAAATCGATCGTCTTTGATATCGTAATACGTTATTGTACCTTGAGTCTTAACGAGCATGAGTTCCTCATCGACCATATTTATATGCAACTGGGAAGCTTTGACGTTATTATCCCATGGATTGGTTAGCCAAGCAACACGCGGAAATCATATGCTTCAAGAAGTGCATTTGAATTCCTTTACCATCGGGTGATACTTTAAAAGTCTTCGAGGAAAAATCATCTCAAAGACTCAAACTTATGTCTTGCATCAAGGGCCGAAAGTGCCTAAGTAAAAACTACATAGCTTTCATGGCTTATGTAGTTAACACGAAAGCCAAGGGTAAAGAACTAAAGGATATTCCTATCGTGCGAGATTTTCCCGGGGTGTTTCCCAAGGATCTTAGTGGGTTACCTCCCGTACGAGAGGTTGAGTTCAAAATCGACTTGATCCCTAGCGCAAACCCTGTGGCTAAGTCACTTATCATCTTGCACCATCTAAAATGCAAGAACTAGCTAGCCACGGCAAGAGTTGACCGATAAGGGTTTCATTCATCCCAGCTCTTCACCATGGGGTGCACCTATGTTATTTGTGAAGAAGAAAGATGGTATTTTCCGTATGTGTATCGACTACCTGGAACTCAACAAGCTCACCATCAAGAACCAATATCCTCTTCCTCGAATCGATGATCGCTTCGATCAACTTCAAGGAGCTACGCAATTCTCAAAGATCGATCTACATTCCGGATATCATCAACTACGTGTTCATGATAACGATATTCCAAAAACCACATTTCGTACTTGATATGGACATTACGAGTTCATACTTATGCTTTTAGTTTAACCAATGCACCTGCTATGTTCATGGATCTCATGAATCGGCTATGTAAATCGTACTTGGACATATTTGTGATCGCGTTCAGCGATGATATTCACATCTATTCCAAGACAAAACCGATCATGAGTTGCACTCGCGACAAGTTCTCGAACTTTTAAAGAAGGAACAACCATACGCCAAGTACTCTAAGTGCGAGTTCTAGCTGGAAGAGGTCCAATTCTTAGGTCATGTGGTGAATAGTCAAGGAATTCACGTCGAGCCTGCTAAAATAGAAGTAGTGAAAAACTGGTGCGTTCCCACGACCCCAACTGAAGTTCGTTCTTTTTTGGGTTTAGCGGGTTATTACCTTAGATCCATCAGAAACTTTTCGAAGATTGCTAAACCACTTATGGTGCTAACATAAAAGAATCAACTCTTTGAATGGGGACCCAAACAAGAAAAGGCTTTCGAGACATTGAAATGCAAGTTGTGTAATGCTCCTATTCTAACACTCCCTGATGGAAACGATGATTTTACCGTGTACTGTGATGCCTCTAGTCAAGGTCTTGGTTGTGTTCTCATGCAACGAGGAAAAGTTATAGCATACGCGTCGAGACAATTGAAGGTTCATGAAGTGAACTACAAAACTCACGATCTTGAACTTGGTGATGTGGTTTTCGCTTTGAAGATCTAGCGGCACTATCTTTATGGGACGCAATGCATAGTCTACACTAATCATAAGAGTGTCCAACACGTGTTCAATCAAAAGGATCTCAACATGAGAGAAAGACGTTGGATCAAGTAGATTAGTGAATACGATTGTGACATTCGCTATCACCCTAGAAAGGCAAATGTTGTAGCCAATGCGCTGAGTCGTAAGATCCACAACTAGACTGTCTCGCTCCAAGAAATCCGAGATCGAAGGTAATGGTTTGACATGTTAGGGGAATTTCATATTGAGATTCATGTGGATGTTAACGAGGCTATTATCATGCTTCAAAACATAAGGATTGATAGTGATCTCGAGTTATGTATTCACGAGGCTCAACAAGCAGTGTTAACCGAGGAAGGGAAAGATGAAGATTTGGTGTTAAGTTCAGTCACAACTCGAGACAAAACCAAATGGCATGTGGTATTTCTTGAATCGACTTTGGATCCCGAATCGGGACAATTCCATCACTTCATCATGAATGAAGCTCATCAAACCCTATATTCTATTCATCCCGGTCCGATAAGATGTACATGGATCTGCGTGGTCAATATTGGTGGCTCGAATAAAGAGACATATCGCATCTTATGTTACAAAGTGCCTCATATGTGCAAGAGTCAAAGACGAACACCAACGGCCGAGCGGTTTACTTGAACAACCCGAAATCCCTATGTTGAAATGGGAACACATATCCATGGATTTCATAATGAGGTTACCACATACTCCTCATGGCTATGACAAT
>CM046448.1:75818888-75836388 GCA_025506515.1 Flaveria trinervia
TATAACACTTTGGTGAATATCAAAACCAATATGTATCTTAGGTTAGAGGATACCATGTTAGGATCTCAGCCCTTGGTTAATCGATTGAACAAATATAGCAGCGGAATAGCTCAGAATTAGACAAATTCAAGCAAGAACATTCGATATAAAGCGATAAAAGATTTTGTTATAGAGAGAGAAATATCCGACAAAAGGAATATTGCATTAAGATTGTCGGCCTCAAAGGCACGATTACAGGTGAGTCGTCCTTCCTTATAAAGGAAAGAATGACGTAGGCTGATGTCACTTGAAAGTGACATGTAACCGTTTTATAACTACTGATGTTTAACAACTACTGAAGATGTCAACAACTGACATCTTCTTACAAATATTCCTAAGTGTTAAACATCTTATTTACAACTACTGAAAAACATAAAACTACTGATACTACAACAACTGAAGAACAACCTCTTCAGTTGTTTACAAGTACTGAAAAGGAAATAAAACTACTGAAAAGTAAACAAACTACTGAAAGGAAAAGAAAACTACTGAAGAAGAAGAAAAAGCATCAACAACTGAAGAAGCCCTCTTCAGCTGTTGTCATCAGCTGTTAACATCAGCTGATGTCTTCGGTACTTGAACATCAGACTTTGTCTTTCAGCTGTTGATCTTCAGTCTTTGTCTTCAGTACTTGTTGAAGTCTTCAGACTTTAGATCTTCAGCTGTTGTCTCAGTCTTTGTCTTCAGTACTTCAGAAATACTTCAGCAGTTGTATTCTTCAGACTTTGTAGAACAGCTGATCAGGTCTTCTTCAGTTGTTATGATGTCTGTGGGACTTAGAGGTTTCTCTGATCAGGCTCATTGGTTCTTTTGGTCCAACAAACTCCCCCTGAACCAATGCAGCCAAAACCTCTAAGTTATTGACGAGTCCCACTTATTTGGCAGATAGTTGCTCTTTTTATCCTCTTGATCAGATGAGAAGTGACCTTTTTCAGCACCAGCCTGGGAAGAAGTCTCTGATGATCTGTCTTGCATGATATGGTTGGGAGCTCTGTATTGGGGACTTGGACATTGAGCTGTTACCCCAACCATGAGATCTACTTCCCGTGTATCAGCCTATAGGATTCCCTGGTGTAAGCCCTTAGAAACATGATCTGCTCATCCATAGTCAGCACCTCGGGCACACCATCAACATCCTTCTCGGCCATACACTTCAGATATGTACTTGGCCTGTTTTCCATTCTTGAGCTCAACCGTGGTTATTTGTCTGTAAGCAAACTCATCTGGATGAGTCCCTTCTAAGAGCAGGTGAGCTCATCTTGTTTGAAGTTTTCAAGTCTTTTGTAAACCAGTCCCTTCTTTATGATTTTATTCTCCAACATCTTTTGGGGTGGTTGTTTGGCTTCATAGGCTTTCTTGAACTCTTCTACAATTTCCCAAGGGGACACTACAAGAACCACAGTGATTTCTTCGTCGACAACCCTCTTCACTTGGCCCTTGTATTTTGAAGGAATTCTTTCTTGACAATCCGGTGTGCCACCCAAGGATCAGGCCATATCCTACTTTTTCCCTTTGGTATTGAAAGGTATTAGCAAGGGTGTACAATCTTAAACTTCTTTCTTCATGCTAATCATTGAAGAGGATGTGGCATATGCTTTGTCAATGCTTTTCAGCATTTCCTCATCATGTCTTTGCATCTGTTCCTCTTCAAGCTTTATCTCACATCATGCATTTGAGAAGCAGGAGTGATGGACATTGGATTAGCCTTAGGCAAAGTGATAACTGCAGAGAGTGGCAGTCTGTCTTCATCCTCCTCTTCTTCTTCATCAGGCCTCAGTACCTTTCTTTTCTTTTGTCTAGGTACATCACTGGCAGTGGGTTTTGAGGGTAAAGGATTTGGTTGTGGGTTGGATGGTTGGTTTAGAGGGTAAAGGGGTTGTTTTAGGTTGTGGAGGTAGTGATTTTGAGGATAGAGGCTTTTCAGACTGTTTTAGCATTTTGGCTGTAAGGGAGGCTTTAGTAAATTTTGTCAGTTCTTTTCGGTTCCCAACCCCAGCTTCATTTAATGCCTCAATCACTAAACCTTTGGAGTATGCTTCAGACGAACAAATCTTGGTGGTTATTGCCAAGATGTTGTCCCTGGTCCAGGCCCTTATTTCTATCAGAGATCTTCCTAAGTATTGGCTATAAATCTAATCATATCTCCAGCCTTTCTCTTTCTAAGGCATCATAACTAGCCCATCTTGAGTTGATCTCCTCTATCTCCAACCTTCTGATCTCGGAGTCTAGTTGTTGGATGTCAAAACCCTGCCTATATAACTGATCAATGATTTTATCCATTGAACGGTTATGGTTGGCATCAGCTTCTTTCACCATATCATTCAGCTCCTTCTCCTTCTCAGACTCTCTGCTTTCCTCTTTTGATATGTGACATGAAAGTCTTTTTGACTTTCATTCACTTCAGCTCTCTTCTCACTCTCCTTCTCCTTCTCCTCCACACTTATAACAACCAACTCCTTCTCATTCACCTTCTCTGATTCTTTCTCCTTCTCCCCATCTGTCCTCTTCCTTTTTCCTTTAACTGACTGACTCTCCCCTTTTTGGTTGCATGGGTGCAAGGGTTTGAGCAGTAGAAAGTGATTGGTCACCAACTCCTCCACCAGGGGTGTATTATTGTAGGAAGCCTCTCATCAATGGCTTTGATCACTATATCTGTGATCATGGGAGTGATGAGAGGTAGGGATTTTTGAAGGTCAGCAACTGATTGATCAGGATGGTTCTGTTCCTGAGAATCATGCCAAAAGCAGAGGCTGGTGGCTTGGAAGTATGTATTGGCTCAGTGTTTAGGGGACCTTCAGAAGAAGGTGCCATCTGTGGGTGTATTGTGGTGGCAGATGGACTTTCATCCTGAGACATCTTGGCCAGCAGCTCTTTGAGTCTGCTAACCTCATCCTCTAGGATGGTGTTTTGAGCAACTACATCAAAGAAGAAGCTCAGGTCATCATCAGTTGATACTGAATCACCTGACCTCCTGACAGAGTCAGGATGAACATGCCTTGAGTGTAGATCAATTATAGCATGTGCCCCTTGTTCTTGGTTCTGGGGACTTCCAGCCTCAGGACTATGTCCTTCATCAGCTGTTGCCGCTGGTGAGGTCTTAGAGATGTTACCAACTGCACCTGGTCATTTGCTGAGTCAGAGGCAGGGGCAGCCTCACCAGAAGTTCGCAGCTCCTTGTCTACACTAGAAGATGGAACATGATAACCCCTGTGCTGTGGGTTGACAGAAGCATTGTGATCCTCCCCCTCAGGTGTTGAGGTTATCCCAGTAGTGATTGGTGTCTGGGTGGGGGGTGAGGAATGCAACTGCGTCAGCACTTTTGCAACAATAATTGTAGGGCTTTGAGGGGCGGTTGCATCAGGAGAGGGTGTGGAAGCAGTGTGCACCCGGGACAAGTGGTGCTCTTCAATGGTAATCCCCTCAAGTGAGGAGGATCCCAGCAGTGTGGCTTCCCTTTGATGGTTGCATCAGGTTCCTTTTGAGAGGAAACCTGAGCGGCTTCGGTGGTGGAGTCATAGTCTCTACTGGGGGTTATTTCCAGTAGAGATAACCTGCTTTGGTGCAGCAGGAGCATCCTCAGGGGACTCAACTCCCTGAGTAGCCTTCTTAGGCTTCTTTTTGGGTTTGGAGGGGACTTTGGATGTGGAAGTGGAGGCTGTGGGTTCCAACTGCGTGGGTTTGCGCAGCTTGGCAGCCTGTTTAAGCGTTTGGTCAGTGTTGTGTCGGGAGTATACCTCCGGCAATACAGCCAAAGCAGGGACTCCCAGACCAACTAGTCCCTCAGCAGAAAGCTGATTCTCTATAATGGCCATTATAAACCGAGGATATAGTATCCAACGGTTAGAAAGTGGTTTTGTGGCCATATCCTTGATTTCAAGAAAAATTATTGCAGAAAAGTTTAATGGTTCTTGTTCAAGGATAGAGAACAGTACCTATTGCCATCTGGAAGACAGTTGATCCCAAGAAGAAGTCTTCGGGGCCAGGCAAACATTTACCATATGAAATATCAAGCGTTCAGCATCTGGAAAATGTTTCTTCAGGATAGTCGAAGCACTAAGATCGCCTTGATATCCATGTTGTCCAAATGAAAGATCAAGTTGGCGCTTAGGATATCCAACAGGGTAGGCAGCATCATCCAATAGTAATATCTGGCGGATGGTAGCAGTAGAGATGACCACCTTATGAGAGTTGACGAACGAATGGATAGATTCTCCATTAACAGTTGCATTCGTCCAAAACTGATGTAGCGAATCGGCATAAATGATTGGATTTAGGAGGAAAGCCGTTTTCAGTGGTGATTGGACCATAAGATCTATAGCATTATCGAATTTGGTCCAGAAGGGCGATTTAGTAAGGTACGCGACACAGTTGTGTCGAGGCTTGAGTTGCATGGTCGCCATTAATGAAGGTGAAAGGTTTTCAGAGCTTTTGAAATTTTAGGTCGTGAAAGAATGAAAAACTTGAAAGAGGGATCAGATATATATATAGGGTACGGGTATGAAACGACTGAAGGTTTTGGTGTTAGTCATCAGTATTTGAAACAACTGATGACGTGGTATTAACTTTCAGAGGTTTGAAACGACTGATGGTATTGTGGTGGTCAGCAGTTATAAAACAACTGAAGACATGGTTTTACAATCAGACGTTGAAACAACTGAAGTCTCTGATTTAGACATCAGTAGTTTTAAAAAACTACTGAAGACAAGTTGGACTTCAGATGTTGAAACAACTGAGGACTTGGTATTAGTCATCAGTAGTTGTGAAACTACTGAAGACCCTGGTTGTGCCATCAGTTGTTGTAAACAACTGAAGACTTGGTGTTAGTCATCAGTAGTGTGAAACTACTGAAGACAAGGTATTGCTTCAGTTGTTTATGAAGAAACAGCAGTTTGTGAACTACTAAAGAGAGAATACTCATCAGTAGTTGTCGTCAATTCATAGCCTTCAGCTGTTTCATACTGTCCTCAACACTTACTCATCAGCCTTTTTGCTGTTTTCAGTTGTTTCATAGGACATCAGTACTACTTGTTTCTACTGATTTCAGTAGTTGTAACTACATCAGTAGTTTAGAACAGATAAAGTACAGTACTTAAAGCATTTAGCCTTCAGTAGTTATAAAAACTACTGAGGGTAAAATAACTCATCAGTACTTATATGTGACATGGTTACCAATGATCATCAGTAATTACTGAGATCATCAGTAGTTGTCACTTATTCTAGCTGCAGCATACCAAGCCTTAACACCAGGTTGTGGAAAGTTGAACTATCCAAAGGCTTAGTAAAAATGTCTGCAAGCTCATCAGCACTGGGCACACAACATAGGATTAATTAGACCCTTTTCAAAACAATCTCTTATAAAGTGATGTCTAATTTTATATGTTGGTCCTAGAGTGCTAGACTGGATTTTTGACAATGCAAAGAGCTGAAGCATATCCATTAATAATGGAGTCTTAGTCTCTGTAATGCCATAATCCAAAAGTTGATTCTGAAGCCAGAGTACTTGAGATGTACAACTTGCAGCAGCAATGTACTTGGCTTCAGCAGTGATGTAGCAACAGATGTTTGTTTCTTACTCTGCCAAGAAATCAAACAGTTGCCTAGGAATTGACATCCACCAGAAGTTGATTTCCTGGTCAACTTACACCCTGCATAGTCACTATCAGAGAAAGCAACTAATTTGCAAGAATGTCCAGTGGAATACCATAAGCCTAGAGATTGTGTACCTTGCACATATCTAAAGATCCTCTTGACTGCAATCAGATGAGACTCCTTAGGTGCAGCCTGAAATCTAGCACAAACACATGTAGCAAACATAATATCTGGTCTAGAAGCTGTTAAATACATCAAGGAACCAATCATACATCTGTAAAGCGTTTCATCAACACTTTACCTTTCTGATCAACATCCAATTGTGTGGTGTTGCACATGGGAGTAGAACAGGGTTTACAGTTTTGTAAATCAAACTTATTCAAAAGATCTTTTGTGTATTTAGACTGATGAATGAAAATTCCATCAGCTTTTTGTTTGATTTGCAAACCTAGAAAGAACTGTAATTCTCCCATTGCACTCATTTCAAACTTATGTTGCATTAAGTTTTGGAATTCCACACAATTGAGGATCAGAGGATGCAAATATAATATCATCAACATAAATTGAACAAGTAGCTTATGCTGATCCACCTTCTTAATAAATAAAGTTTTATCTATGGAGCCTCTAGTGAAATTATTCTGTAGAAGAAAGTTTGATAAGGTCTCATACCAGGCTCTAGGTGCTTGTTTCAACCCATAAAGAGCTTTATCAAGCTTATATACCCATTCTGGGTGCTTATTATCCTCAAAGCCTGGTGGTTGACACACATAAACTTCTTCTTTTATGTTACCATAGAAAAGCACTTTTGACATCCATTTGAAAAACTTTAAGATTGTGGAGTGCAGCATAGGCTAAAAACAATCTAATTGCCTCCAGTCTGGCTACAGGGGCAAAGGTTTCATCATAATCAATACCTTCTTCTTGTGCAAACCCCTGCACAACCAGTCTGGCCTTGTTCTTAACAATTAGCCCATTTTCATCAGTTTTATTCCTAAACACCCATTTAGTGCCTATTGCACACTTACCTGGGGGTAGAGGAACAAGCTCCCACACTTGCTGTTTTTTGAACTGAAGAAGCTCAAGCTGCATGGCTTCAACCCATCCATTGTCTCTCAAAGCTACATGATAGTTCTTTGGCTCTAGCTAACTGATGAAGAGAGCATAGAAGCAGAAATTGGACAACTGGATTCTGGTGAAACACCAACAGTGATATCACCAAGGATTTGAGACATTGGGTGATTTTTCAGCTCTTGGTAAACAATCAAATCTGTGCAAGTGTTTGTAGGACCTTCAGCAGCAACAGATGTTGATGCAGATTCTTGAAACCATGAAGATGGTGGCAACTCAAATGAAGTTGAGGATGCAGAAATCTCATCAGCATTTGTTGTGGATGGTGCGGCTGGAGCTACAGGAGCATCAGGTTTAGAGGACTCGGGCAGTGGTCACTAAACCTGAAGAGGTGATTACTACTATCATCATCATCTTCAGCAGTACACCAGGTGGTGAACTGTTGACAGGAGCAACAGCAGGAGATTGATAAGGAACATATTGCAGTATGTCCAAATCAAAGAGCTCCACAGGGCTTTGTGGAATCTTGTCCTTTGGAGATTCATTGAACTTGACATGTAGAGTCTCTTCAACCATCTTTGTTCTGCAGTGTGAAGACTCTGTATGCCTTGCAAGTTGATGAATAACCAACAAAGTACCCTGCATCCACCTTAGGATCAAATTTCTGGAGCTGATCCTTTGTGTTGAGAATGAAACAGGGACACCCAAATGCTCTAAAGAATGAAATGAGAGGGGCCAAATGATGTAGAACTTCATATGGAGTCTTCATCAACCTCTGATTTATTAGCACTCTATTCTGCACATAGCATGCTGTGTTGACAGCTTCAGCCCAAAAGGTCAATGGCAGTCCAGAATCAGCCAACATAGACCTTGCAGCTTCAATGAGGGTCCTGTTCTTTCTCTCCACAACTCCATTCTGTTCAGGAGTTCTTGGAATACTAAACTGCCTCTTTATTCCCTTGGAAAGGTAGAACTCATCAAGTGTATTGTTCCTGAATTCTGTTCCATTGTCACTTCTAATACACTTGACTGAGAGGGAATACTGCTTCTCAACATACAACACAAAGTTTATGATCTTCTGTGCAACTTCCTTTGAATGTAGAAAGAAAGTCCATACAAATCTGGAGTAATCATCCACAATTACCAGACAGTATTTCTTCTTTGTCATGCTCATCACTCTCACAGGACCAAAGAGATCCATGTGAAGAAGTTGTAAGCAGGCAGTGGACTTTGGTTCTTCAATAGGTGGGAATGAAACCTTGTGCTGTTTTCCTTTCAAACAAGCAGTGCAGTTGTTTTCACACTTGAACTCCTTCATAGGCATTCCCCTTACTAAACTAGGTGTATCAGCTGATTCATGTTCTTGAAGTTAACATGTCCTAGCCTTCTATGCCATAGATTAGATTCTTGAGGAGAGGCCTTGGAAAATAGGCAAGGATGGCCTTTGAGATCTATTTTCTTGGAAAGATCTAAGGCATACACTCTTCCTGTCCTGTTGGCCTTCAGGAGAGTGTGAGCATCCAATACCTTGTCAATCAAACTCAGAACTTTAGATGACGGAATCCTGCAGTTCTGGCTTGTGAAAAGGGCAACATGGCCTTTGTCACACATTTGACTGACACTCAAGAGATTATACTTGAGATTTTCCACATGGTTGACATCATCAAACCTTATTCCCCATTGGAAACAAAGCCCTTCCCGATGATGTAACCTCTTGCATCATTGCCAAAGGAAACAAAACCCTTCCTTCCTGGAGAGTAGTCATTAAGAAGTGAGTTGTTCCCAGTCATATGCATAGATCCCCCACTGTCTACATACCAGATGCTACTTTGGCATGTTGAAGAACCCTGCATAAATAAACAATCAGTTAGTTTTGGAGACCCAAACCTTTTTGGTTTTGGGCCTGGTCTCATCAATAGATAGTAAACTAACAGGTTTATTGGGCACAATAGCTTGAGGTGAAGGAGATGGTGTAGAAGAGGAATCCTTTGGCTTGGATCTCCTTTTCTGGGATTTCAACACAGGGCCATCAAGTTGGTTAACTCTTCCCAACAGATGTTGAACCATCATTACCAGCTGTGTCTGATTCGGGGAAAGAGCTTTCAGCTCTTCAGACACATTGGTATTGGTGTTTGATGATGAGTTCTTGTGTTGCACCATCTTCTTTTGAGCAACCTCAGCTATTTCCTGTTGCACTCCTTCCCTTTTAGATTTCTTTTTAGACAAAGGAGTAACAGGATTTGATGCTGCTGGTACAAACTTGGACTCAAACTCAGTTTTCATTTTAGCCAAGTTTTCTTTAATTTTCTCCTTTTGTTTGAGTTTGGATCCCTTTTTGTACTAACAATCATCTGTGAGATGATTGAATAGACTACATATTTCACATGGTTTCTTCTTCATCTTCTGTTGATCATCAACTGAAGAAGATGAAACTACTGAAGACTTGCTCTTCAGCAGTTTAGAAGCACTTTTTGCCTTCTTGTCACCTCCCTTAGTAGGCTTCAAATCCTTCCTACTGACAGTTTTCTTCTCTTTAGTGCTGTCAGTTATTGGGATTTGAACTCCAGATGTTATCCCCTGCTCTCCAGTACTCTCAGTACATCTAGGGATAACACTTGGGTTGATCAACTCATTGATCATGTCAGTGTCAGCAGTTGAACCATCAATATCAGCTGATAGGTTCACAGAGGGATTACTACTGACTTCAACTACTGATGGTGCTTTATCAAGTAGTGAATCACATGATGAGGTGGATTGGTCATTACTTTCTCTATCAGATTCTACTCCTGCTCTTGAAGCAAAATCTGTAGGAGGAGCAGTGTGATTATAACCAATTCCAAACTTCATTGGAAGCTGTTTGCTTACTAAGAAGCATTTCAAAGCCCTTGCAAGATTGTACCCATCGATCACACTCTACTTGGGTGACAGCAAGAGTATCTTTGAGGTCTTTGTACTTCTCTAAGAGTACATCCTCCCTAACCTTATCATCAGAGATTTGGCATTTTAATTTATAAATCTCATCAGTTTTCTCTTTCAGCACAGACTCAAACTCAGCTTTATTTTTGGAAATTATTGTTCTAGCTCTACATTTTTATTGATTAAAGCCACATTTGCTTCTCTAATAGAGGCAAATGCTGCTATGCAAGTTTCAGAACATAATTTGGCCTTAGCCTCAGAGGATACCTGTGATACCTGTGTTGAAGAGATACTTGAGGATGATCCATCAGAGGATTCCAAAGCCATGAGAGCTAGATTTCCAAAAGGATGCTCACCACCATGTTGACCAGCACCTGAGAACAGTTGTTCATTACCAGACACATCATCTGGTAAGCTGCTCCAGTCAACAACCCTGGTGTGAAGAGCTGTGTTGTTGAAGTTGATTAGATTGATGAGATTGGGATGGTTGAGGCTCGGGGAGTGCATGTGGTTGCTGAGCAGTGGGTGCTTGAACCTGGCCTGGTTGTGGCATGTAATAGCAGGGGTATGGATATGGCATTGGCCCCTGTGGAACAAAATGTGCAGGAGATTGTGGTTGATGATGATAACCAGAATTGACAGGTTGTTGCCCTTTGTTTTGTTGACTATTGCCAGGGAAAGTCACAAAAGGTGCAGGAGAGTTAGATCCAGATGATCTACATTCTCTTGCAAAGTGTCCAAGCCTGTGGCATTTATGACACTTCAACTTACTCTTGTCAAAACCAACTTTGGTTTTGCCAGAGAGTCCTGGGAATTTCCTTCCAGTTCTTTTGTAGAACTTCTGAGATCTGATATTTATCAAGGCCATTTGGCTCAAAATATCCATCTCTTCTAAGTCATCATCAGCAATCCCCTTGAGATCATCCATGATGAACATAGATTGTCACTATTACTACCAGCAGAATAACTATCAACACTCACAAAGGCAGGCTCAGAAGTGTTTGTAGAGAAATCAATATGCTCATCATACTGGCTTTCAGATGACGCATATTCTGACTCTTGATGTCCAATCAGCGCAGTGTTCCCTTGGACAAAATCCTTAGTAAGCTTGCCAGATGAAACCAATTTCCTTTTCTGCTCTATCTCTCTCTCGAATGTAAGCAGTTTCCCATGAAGTTGGGTGAGAGATAGGCGATCAACATCAGCATTTGAGCGTAGAACAATATTATATGTGTTCCATCTCTCAGGCAGTGATCTTAGGAATCTATGGTTCATCTGACTCCTGGTATATCATGTTTAACCATTTTCAATTCAGAGATTAAACATGAAAACCGCTCAAATTGTTGAGTCAGAGTCTCACCCTTTCTATGAGAAAAAGTCTCATATTGTTGGGCGAGGATTTCCCTGTTGTTTGCTAAAACCTCATCAGTACCACCAAATTGTTCTTTGATGGCATTCCAGAGGTCATGAGCAGACTCACAATGCAGAAGCCCAGAGTAAATCTCATTAGGAATAGCCATAGCCAAAATTCCATGGGCTTTTGCATCGATTTCACAACTTCTTATCCTCATCGGAGTATTGCTCCTTCTTCTTTGGAACCAACTGGTTTGTTTCCGGATCATTCACCATTGGCTTATGTGGTCCATGTACCATAGATGTCCAACAACCTGAGCTATTGACAGACAGGTGATGGAGCAATCTTTTCTGCCAATGTTATACTCATTCCTCACCAAGATCAGAGGCTTGGTAGAGGATCCAGTATTGAAAGGATCATTCGAAGAAGTAGTCATTGTGGAAATTCAGACAGATTCAAGTAAAATCACAATAAATTTAGCTCAGAACCACACAGAACCTCAAATAAAACGGCCAGAAGCGATACACTCTCAATCTCTATAACAGATCCTTGCGAATTTGCTAATTCGATCAAACTTAGAGCGATTGAACAGTTTCAATGATCAATTGTTAGATCGATCAATGATTAACCTGCTCTGATACCATTTGTTAGGATCTCAGCCCTTGTTTAATCGATTGAACAAATAGCAGCGGAATAGCTCAGAATTAGACAATTCAAGCAAGAACATTCGATATAAAGCGATAAAAGAATTTTGTTATAGAGAGAGAAATATCCGACAAAAGGAATATTGCATTAAGATTGTCGGCCTCAAAGGCACGATTACAGGTGAGTCGTCCTTCCTTATAAAGAAAGAATGACGTAGGCTGATGTCACTTGAAAGTGACATGTAACCGTTTTATAACTACTGATGTTTAACAACTACTGAAGATGTCAACAACTGACATCTTCTTACAAATGTTCCTAAGTGTTAAACATCTTATTTACAACTACTGAAAAACATAAAACTACTGACTACACAACTGAAGAACAACCTCTTCAGTTGTTTACAAGTACTGAAAAGGAATAAAACTACTGAAAAGTAAACAAACTACTGAAAGGAAAAGAAAACTACTGAAGAAGAAAAACCATCACAACAACTGAAGAAGCCCTCTTCAGCTGTTGTCATCAGCTGTTAACATCAGCTGATGTCTTCGGTACTTGAACCAGACTTTGTCTTTCAGCTGTTGATCTTCAGTCTTTGTCTTCAGTACTTGTTGAAGTCTTCAGACTTTAGATCTTCAGCTGTTGTCTCAGTCTTTGTCTTCAGTACTTCAGAAATACTTCAGCAGTTGTATTCTTCAGACTTTGTAGAACAGCTGATCAGGTCTTCTTCAGCTGTTGTGATGTCCTGTGGGACTTAGAGGTTTCTCTGATCAGGCTCATTGGTCTTTTGGTCCAACATCCAAATGATATTCGCCTTTACTCAAATTTACTTATGATCAATCTAGAGGATTCCATGTAGTAAAATTAAGATGTGGGTCAGTCCAATAATTGTATCCCACAAATATCTATGAACTTTGGTAGCAACCAATTGCTCTATATTCATACCTTATGATATCCACCAATCCACGTTCATAATAGTCTTACGTTCATATTTGTTCCCACAAATTGACCGACTACGGACATTTAGAATAATAAACATATCATGGATATATACATGCTAAAAGGACATAATCTCAAAATATCACAAATATATAAAGAGTTAAACATTACATTGTTCCAAACTTTTAAATACTAAACAGATCAATTCCAATCACTAGAAAATCGAAGTCCTAAGGCACAAGTATGACTTTCATGCTTTGCCCTTTCAAGGAGCTTCGTGAGTGAATCCACAATGTTTTGATCGGTGTGAACTTTACAAATACATATCTTTCCTTTTTTAACTTCATCCCTTATGTAGTTGAATCTCCGCTCATATGTCTAGTCTTTTGATGTGCACGGGGTTCCTTGATTTGTGCAATCCCACCCTCGTTATCACAAAAGATTTCTATGGGGTCTTGAATGGTAGGGACGACTCCTAGATCAGCGATAAATATTTTTATCCATGCAGCTTCCTGAGCTGCTAATGAGGCGGCTATGTATTCAGATTCTGTAGTGGACAATGCTACCACGTCTTGTTTCGAACACTTCCAGGACACTGCCCCTCTATTCATAATGAAGACATACCCCGATTGTGATGGAGAATCATCTCGATCAGTTTGGAAGCTCGCATCCGTGTAACCCTTTACAACGAGTTCCTCTTCACAATACACGTATATTAGAAACATATTCTTAGTCCTCCTAAGGTATTTCAATATACTTTTAACAGGCATCCAATGGCTGTTACCTGGATTGGCTTATATCTACTTGTCATGCTTAACGCGCATGACACATCCGGTCTAGTGCACATCATCGCATACATGATGGATCCTATAGCAGACGCATATGGGATGTCCTTCATTTGATCTTGCTCATCCTTGAGCTTGGACATTGAGATGTACTCAATATTGTCCCTCTTTGAATAGGTACCATACCTTTCTAAAAGTTTTCCATCTTGAACCTTTTCAAGACTTTATCAATGTATGCACTTTGGTTTAAACCTATCAACCGCCTCGATCTATCCCTATAGATCTTTATTCCTAAAATATAGGCGGCTTCACCGAGATCTTTTATGGAAAAACAACTTCCAAGCCAGGTTTTAACACCTTCCATGGTTGGAATATCATTTCCAAAAAGTAGTATGTCATCAACATACAATACTAGAAATGTAATTATGCTCCCACTAGCCTTCTTATATACACAAGACTCATCAACGTTCTTGATGAAACCAAATTTCTTGATTCTTCATCGAAACGTTGATTCAAACTTCTTGATGCTTGTTTCAATCCATAGATTGACCTCTTTATCTTGCATACTTTAGTAGGATGTTGTGGATTGACAAAACCATCAGGTTGAACCATATGGACTATCTCTTCGAGATGTCCATTAAGAAAAGCGGTTTTGACATCCATTTGCCAAATCTCATAGTCATAATATGCGGCTATGGAAAATAATATCCTAATTGACTTTAGCATTGCCACAGGCGAGAAGGTTTCATCATAATCAACCCCTTGAGTTTGAGTGAAACCTTTTGCTACAAGTCTTTCTTTGTAAGTATCCAAGTTTCCATGCATATCGGTTTTCTTCTTGAAAACCCACTTGTATCCAACCGGTTTGGAGTTAAGTGAAGGGTCAACCAATTCCCAAACTTGGTTGTCATACATGGATTGCATCTCTACATTCATGGCTTCCAGCCATTTGTCACAATCCGAATTGGACACTGCATCATGGTATGTAATTGGCTCATCGGAGTCAACCACATAGCATCCATTCATGAAAAATCCATATCTTTCAGGTGGAATGCTAACTCTACCAGATCTGTGAATGTTTTATGTATATTGATTAACTCTTGATCATCATCAACTTCCTCCTGTTGATTGCTAGTGTTAACCAAATGTGTATCGGCTTGTGGATCTTAATCCTTATCAAATTCCACTGTTCTATACGTTATTCCTTCCATAAGGAACTTAGCTTCCAAGAACTCTGTCTTTCAAGCAATAAATACTTTTGCTCTGTTGGATCAAAGAAATAGTATCCTATACAGTCTTTGAGATATCCAACAAATATACACTTAGTGGATCGACTTTCCACTTGTTTTGGGTGTTTAGCTTAACATAAGCTTCACAACCCCATACCTTTAAATATGATAGTGATGGAACTCTTCCATGCCATATTTCAAAAGGTGTCGAATTCACTTTCTTGGTCGGGGCCATATTCAAAATACGAGCCGCGGAGAGCAATGCGAAACCCCAAAATGATAGAGTAGTGAGCTTACAACCATCATAGATCGAACCATATCCAATAGGGTTCGATTTCTCCTTTCAGACACACCATTATGTTATGGTGTTCTAGGTGGAGTAAGTTGTGAGACGATCCCACAACTTCTTAAATGATACTGAAAAGCCTCACTGAGGTATTCACCTCCTCTATCCGAAAAAAGAACTTTGATAGTTTTATTAAGTTGATTTTCTACTTCATTCTTGAAGATTTTGAACATTTCAAAAGCTTCATGTTTATGTGCCATCAAGTACACATAACCATAGCGACTATAATCGTCAGTAAAGGTAATAAAGTATCTTTCACCATTTCTTGTCATTGTCTTTAAAGGTCCACATACATCCGAATGTATGATTCCCAATAAGTCTTTTGCCCTCTCGTTAGTATCACTAAAGGGTGACTTGGTCATCTTCCTTTGTAAAAAAGATTCACACTTACCAAATGAAACATTTTCATATGTTTTCAAAAGACCATTCTTTTGAAGTGTTTGAATTCTATTCTTGTTTATGTGACCAAGACGACAATGCCAAATATATGAATCACTTAAACCCATTTTAAGTGTCTTGGTGCTTGATTGGTATAATGAGTTATTATAGGATGAATCATCATGAACCAATTCATAGATACCATTAAAAGGCATAGCCTTAAAATAAAACACATCATCCATACAAACATAAATACCATTGTTAACAAACTCTAATTCATAACCACATTGTTTTAAAAGGGAAACAAAAATTATGTTCCTAGTGAAAATAGGAACATACAAAATGTTCTTGAGAACAACTTCCAAACCATTTGAAAGTTTCAAAATATAGTCTCCTTGGGCTTCGACATCAACTTTTGCTCCGTTGCCCATGTAGAGACTTGTGTCTCCCTTCTTGAAGTGCTTATTTCTTTTGAACCCTTGTAACAAATTGCAAATATGACTTCCACATCTGGTATCCAATACCCATGTGTTGGAATAAATAACATTTAAACCAATGTGAATCATGAAAGTTGTACCTGAGGTTTGCCCAACATCCCTCTTGTTTCTCAACTCTTTGAGATAGGTGGGACAATTCCTTTTCCACTGTCCTATCTCACCACACTCAAATCCTGGATCATTCTCCGTTACCTTAGGCTTCTTAAGCTTAGGCTTTGGAGGTTCCGCTTTAGCCTTCCCTTTCCCTTTACCTTTGATGTACCCCTTTCCTTTGGCAACATTTGCCTTGGGCTCAGGGAATGGCCTTTTCTTATTGCCTCCCTCATTGATCGAGAGAACAGGTAGAACCTTTCTACCCATCCCTGCCTCGGCTGTTTTGAGCATTGTGTGAAGCTCACCAATGCTCTTGTCCCACCCGTTCATATTGTAATTCATTATGAACGTCTCAAACCTTTTGGTTAGGCCATTAAGGATCAAATCCGTGGCCAGCTCCTTTGAGACGGGACAATTAAGCCTCTCGAGGCTATCAACGTGGCTTTTCATCTTAAGAACATAAGATGATACCGATTGGGTTTCTTCCATGCGACATGCATGAAGCGCTCGAACCGTTTCGAAGCGCTCTACCCTAGCTTGTTGAAGGAACATTTCCTTTAAAATGGTAATCATGTCATATGCCCCATGATGCTCAAAGTCCTTTTGGAGTTCAGGAATCATGGTTCCCAACATGAGGCAAGAAACCTTCATGGAATCATCAATGTATTTAAGCCAATCGTTATAGGCCTCAACATCCTCGGGGTCGGGTTGGTCAGGAATGGGATCGTCAAGGACATAGGCCTTCTTTTCTTGCTTGAGAACAATTCTCAAGTTTCAAAACCAGTCCATAAAGTTATTATGTTTAAGACGATCCCTTTCTAAGATGGTTCTCAGTGATAGGGTAGGGGTGGTCGGGGTGGTAGCATTATTGTTTGCGGCCATTTCTACAAAATTACAAAGTTCATATTAGTATTTCTGAAAAATTATATTTTAATTATTAATAACCTTTTTATGTCTCATACACAATTAATAATTAAAATCTAGAATCCAACGTTACATTTAAATGATGGTTAGGTGACCTTTATCCCATTATTTAAATTAACAAGGTAGTCAACATTTGAAAATTGCAACCTATTGCAACTTCTAGCTTTATGGGATCGGTTAAACATCTTATGTTTAGTCGGCATGTAAAATCTCATCAACACCATTATACGCCATGCTTCGGTGACCCTATGCACATGGTTTCCAATTCAAGTCGTCCTACTTACACACACTTGTGAGTTTACACATACAAGTGGTTAGGTGACCTTTATCCCACAAATATGTTAAACCCACCTCAAACACACAAGTTCCCTAAAAGTGGTTAGGTGACCTTTATCCCACAAGTAGTTCTCAAGTGATTCGAGTGTCATGTAAAAGGATGGTGTTTAACTTGTTTCCAAAGGGGTTTTAGTTTTCATTAATTCTAGTTATGAAAACTCTATGTACCTTGTATTCGCATGCTTTCAAATACATGGTACCCTATGGTTCTTTTTAATAAAACCTCTTTTATTTGAAATCATTAATCCTTTTAATAACTTTTATTAACATATTAATGATTAAGAACCATAAAAATTCAGCTTGTTATGATCATTTATTAAGATTGTTAAGCATATCCACATATCAAACAATCAACATAAAATGAA